>JAOWBJ010174307.1:0-11590 GCA_028566335.1 Monarda citriodora | reverse complement strand
AAGCTCGCTTCGGCCTAGCTAGGTCGTTAATAAACTTGATCAGAGTATTCTCAGGATACTCCGGTCACTTTAATAAGGATAACTTAAGTAAGTCATAACCAGAGCTTTCCTAGAACCTAAAATAGACCCAAGGGTCAGTTTGCATGCATTTCAGCATACTAGTAAGTACCAGACTTATGCGAAAGTCCGGCATGCTTAGTAAGATAGCTTCCGAAGGTTTTCTTATTAAGGTTGCACAAAGGAAGAGTTCCCATAGCTCGGCAAGTGCCGAAGACTAGAGAAGCCGAAGAGGTGGGCTTTCAAACTTAATACCCTCGGCGACTAGTCGCCGAGGAGAGCTACTGTTTTATTATATTGTTAATTTAAAGTATGCCATACCGTATTTTTTTTAAGGTTTCATGTTTATTGCCTACCTGTTGACCTTGGGCCAAAGTATGAGATATGATCGGGCTTGGGCATGTGTTGCCCGAGTTAGTGCACTTCAGGTTCACTTTACCGCGACGTAAGTGATCTATGTTCTAGGGAGGTCGGTCAACCTCCCTAGATCGGGTTATTAACAGGGCAGGTATGGCAAGGTAAAAGCTTCACCAAATTTTTGCAAGTAAAGTTATTTTCGGACATAAGCCTTTTCCTTTAACCCATATGATCCTTATATTATGGCTATGGTTAAAATGATTGGACATGTGTCCACTCAGTGCTTCAAAGTACTCAGCCCTGCATACGTTTTCCTTGTGTGCAGGTTGAGCAGCTCACGTGGGGTCGGAGTGACTTGCCGAAGCCCGTAGCTGAAGCTAGTAGCCGAAGTTCTTGGTGGTGCACATCTTCATACGTGCATCCGAAGTCTCCAGTTTATCTCCAGCTTCAATTTCCTTTTCTTTTGTATTTAAGTGTTAAGGATTGTAATGGTCAACTTTGATACACTGGGTTTTTAGGATTGTGTTTTATTTCAATTATGATGTACAAACTCCGTTTCCCTTCAGTCAAATGTTTTGTTAAAATTCGAAAGCACTTATTATTTACTAGTTCTCCTCAGTGCTTCGGCACCAAAGTGATCCTCTTCGCACAACACTACAAACAAACATTTAGTCTCATTGTCTTCATCTACCCAATTTCTGCTTGTACAACTCATATAGTAGCGAGCTCCGGACTTGGCTACCCTTAGCGAGTCTGGGCTCGTTACATTGGTGTGGAGCTCGTAGATTATTGCATGGGACTTGGTGAGGGGAGTGTATTATTGCCCCGATTTAGGGGCGTTATCAACACGAGGTCCGAGCCTAGAGTCCATGGGACGTCACTGCAGGCGATCATGAATACTTCGTCGGTTTTGGTCACGGTCATCACGACCACTCCGACTTCGGTCCTCGCTTTTCTTCTTCTCTGATGGCTCGCCCTTCTTAGCTTCTCGCTTCCTGCGATCAGCGTCGTCTGCTCGGGCGAACCGATCTGCTATGTTCCACAATTTCGAGGCTATCCTTGTAGAGGGCACCGGGCAAAATGTCGTTCTGGAATGCAGAGATGAGTAACGGGTCCTTGATGTCTTTGACCATGAAGCTCTCCTGGAAGAAACAAGTCATAAAGTCGTTGATGGGCTCATTTCGTCCTTGCCGGATGGTTAGCAAGTGGACCAAAGTGATCCTGGACTCGGCCTTCTAGAAGAACCTCCGGTAGAAAGCTTGCATCAAGTCTCGATATGACTGATAGGATATGGCCCAATCACCTAAGCCTCGGCCCAATCTCAAGGCCAAAAGAGCCTCGGCCTAAGGTGTTCGGCCCAAACCAACAAAGGCTCGGCCCAACAGCCTTAGCCTCAGCCCAATCTCAAGGCCCAGCGCCTCGGCCCAGGATATTCGGCCCACCCTCGCAAAGGCTCGGCCCACACAAAGACTCCAAGCAGGGATAGGATTACTCGGAAGATTACAACAAATCCAAGAAGATCCCACTAAACTCGGAGGATCGCAACCAACCTGAAGCGATAACACCGAATCCGATGAACGAGGCTCATCCAAATTAGTGTTGTGATAGGACTAGACTCCTTGAATATCTAAACCCTATACTTATAAATAGGGGGTAGCATAGATTGAAAGATACGCTCTCTTGTACTCACAAAATACCCTATACACTTTTCTTCTACTCCCGTGGACGTAGATCCAAACCCAAGGATTGAACCACATAATTCTCGTGTTCTCTATTGCACGTCTTCTTAAATTCTCAAAACCGGAACCTATCATTGGCGCCGTCTGTGGGAACCTCTTTCTTGTGTTAGCGATTCTTAAGTTTTCAGAAAAGAAACTATGACGAGACCTACGAGATCCAAGACTACCGCAGCTGGGCAAGGTGATCCTACAGCCTCTACTCAAACGCCTGAGAAGGATGCTAGAAAGCAGCGTGAAAAGCAGCCAGAGAGAAATCCGGAGAAACAACCTGTGAGGGACCCGACCCCCGAAGACGATCTGGAGTACTTTGTTCATGATGCTAGTGACGAGTACAGCAAGGGGTCTCCTTCGCAGAAGAACAAGGCTGAGAAGGATCATCATCAATTCCTAGCCCAGAATTTTGACGAAGCTATCAAGGGTTTCCTCGAGGAAAACTGTGATAAGCTTGCTGAATACATGAGACGAGGGAAAGATCCCCGGAAACAACACAAGGAGGGGGCTCGTCCTCGGAATCGCAATATAGAAGGTGCTGCTTCTTCTCATCCGAAGAAAAATCCTGAACCTAGCCTGAAGGTCCTGAGTAGGGAAGATACATCACACTCTCATCGGTGGGATCAGGACTATCATGGGGATAAGTGAGACCATGCTCGACATCCCCCGAAGCATCAATATCGTGCATATACCCCATCTGATGACGAACTAGAGTTCGCCATGGATGGGTTCGATAGGTACGGACGGATTCTTACATCGTTCTCTGATTGGATACTCAATACACCTCTTCCAGAGAAGTATAGAGCATCGAATATCCAGCCATACGATGGAATAATAAACCCTCAAGATTTTTTATCCCAATACAAGTACGCCTCGATCAACAACAATTTCACTGGTACACATATGTGCAAGTTATTTCCAGAGTTCTTGATCGGGAACGCTAGGAGGTGGTTTGACAGCCTACCATCTCGCAGCATCAAGTCATACCGAGACTTGATGAAGACTTTCTATCGGAGGTTTTTCCAGAAATCTGAGTCCAGTATCACTTCGGCCCATCTCCTAACTATTCGACAAGGACGGAACGAACCCATCAGCGATTTTATGACACGCTTCGTCCAAGAAAGTTTGAAGGTTGAGGATATCAATGATCTATTGCTCATCTCCGCTTTTCCAGAACAGCATCTTACCTGGTGCTCTATACAAGGAGATAGTACGGGCCGAGCCGAGGATAGCCTCGGAGTTATGGAATACCGCAGATCGATTCGCTCGGGCAGACGGCGCTGATCGCAGGAAGCGTGAGGCCGAGAAAGGCGAGCCGTCGAATAAGAAGAAAACTGAAGACCGAGGAAAGGGGAATCGTGACTACCGGGACCAAAATCGACGAAGCGCCCTCGATTGCATTCAACGAGGACCTTTGGAATCAAGGCTCGGTCATCGTGTGGATAACACCCCCAGACCGGGTCAGGGTCAGCAATACACCCCCTCATCAAGTCTTGTGCTGAGATTTACGAACTCCATACGAATCTGTTCGAACCTCCACGTCCGATGATGAAGGGGTCCAAACGACGATCTAAGGACAAGTACTGCGCATATCATGAAGACCACGGCCATGATAATGAAGAATGTCGAGATCTCATCTCTAGTATTGAGAGCCTCGTACAGGATGGAACCATCAAGAAGTATCATTTGTCCCAGGGTCGGAATAATGGTAAAAGGAAGAGTCGACAGCGAGGAGGGGTGGATGCAGCACAGAGGCCGAGAAGCGGCCTAAACAGGAACCTGAAGGAGGGGACGATGCTCCTGCTTTTGACGGAGTGGTCACAACTATTACTGGACTCCCGACCGGGTCTACCAAATCTTCTCTTAAGGCCGAAGCGCGGGGTCCACTGAGGGAGGAGCCTTCTCATAAAAGGCTCAAGGGAGATGAGATCATCACGTTCTCGGAAAAGGACCCCATCCCATCAATTGTCCTTGGTGATCCATGCTGGGATTGCCAACAAGTTAGTACACCGGGTGTACATCGACAACGGAGCCTCGGTGAGCGTTCTTTTCAAAGAATGCTTCGACAAGCTGAGGCTTGAGGAAGCTCGTCTTGCGCCAGCTCCGTTACCACTCAGGAGTTTCGTCCAGGAAGAGACTCGTCCGGAGGGATTCATCTCTCTCCCGGTCACAGTAGGGAGCGCACCCACTAGTTCAACTACAGTCATTCAATTCTTCGTGGATAAGGCCTTCTCACCCTGCAACGTCATCCTAGGACGAGATTGGTTGAACGCGGTTTCATAGCTGTGTGCTCTACTTATCACCTTACCATTAAGATCCCCACCAAGGGAGGGATCGCGGTCGTACGGGGCGATCAGAAGCGAGCCAAGGAGTGCATGCAAATTGCCTTTAGAGGAGCTGAGATGCCAACTCAGCACCCACAGGCATAGCAATTACAGAAACCCCGGCCAGAGACAGACGAAGCCAAAGACACACCCGTGCCCGATGAAGTAATCGACGAGGTCCCTCTAAGAAACGATGACCCAACTAAAGTTGTCAAAGTTGGCTATGCGGGCTCCTCTCAACTCAGAGAACGGGTAATCTCACTACTGCGAGAGTATGCCGATGTCTTCGCTTGGTCACCATCGGACATGACGGGGGTATCTCCTAGCCTCATCACTCATCGGCTGAATATCGATCCAGGTGTTAGGCCAGTCAAGAAGAAGCAACGTCTCTTCATATCGGAGAGGAACCAAGTCATTCATGACGAAGTGCGTCAACTTCTTGATGCTCAAATTCTATTCGAGGTGAAGTACCCTACTTGGATCGCGAACCTCGTAATGGTGAAGAAGGAAGGTGGAGGGTGGCGAATGTGCGTAGATTATACGGACCTCAACAAGCACTGCCCTAAGGAATGCTATCATCTTCCTAACATAGATAATAAAGTAGAAGTCCTTATAAGTTATGAATCCTTTTGTTTTCTAGATTTGTATAAGGGATATCACCAAGTCCTTATGAGTGATGAAGATGCCCCTAAAACGGCCTTCATCACGGACTTTGGAATTTTTGCTTATAAGAAGATGCCTTTCGGTCTTAAGAATGCCGGGGCCACCTACTAACGTCTCGCAGATAGGATTTTCAAATCATACATTGGTAGTATAGTTGGAGTTTATGTAGACGACATCGTCGTCAAGAGTAAACAAGCAACGATATGTGCGGATGACCTCAAGGTCGTCCTCGGCATTCTTCGACGAGTTAACCTAAAGTTAAACCCGAAGAAGTGCACATTCATGGTTCAGTCGGGGAGATTCTTAGGATGCTGGGTGACGAAGGAAGGACTCAAGGCTAACCCCTCTAAAGTCCAAGCCATACAGCGTATGATGATGCCTACCAAGATACATGACGTCCAGCGCCTAACTGGATCTTTGGCCGCACTCAGCCGATTCCTATCACAAGCTGCCGAGAAGCAGCTACTGTTTTTCAAAGTTCTCAAGAAGGCACCGAACTTCGATTGGACGGATGAGCACAAGTCAGCCTTTGAGGAGCTTAAGTAGTACCTCTCCAAACTTCCAACTCTCTCTGTTTCAAAGGAAGGCGAGGCTCTTTCTCTATACCTAGCTGCCTCGGACGAGACTATAAGTGTTGTCTTAGTAAGGGAAGAAGGGCGCCGGCAACTCCTAGTATATTTCATAAGCCGAGCCCTGAAATCCCTAGAGACGAGGTATCAACCGCTTGAAAAGATAGCCCTGGCACTGGTGAATGTCGCACGACGTCTCCGACTTTATTTCCATGCACATGAAATAAGGGTTCTGACCGACTTACCACTTCGTCAAGTCCTTACTAAGCCCGAAGCCTCGGGAAGAATTGCGAAGTGGTCCATTGAGCTAGGTGAACACTCCATCTCGTTTTGTCCGCGTAAAGCTATCAAAGGACAAGCCTTGGCAGATTTTTTTAGTAGAAACTCGGTTTTCTATGGCCCCGGAATCCGAAGCGCAACCCTTGCCGAAGCGACGCCGACGTCCTCGGCTGCCAAACCGAAGCAAACGGCCCCCAAAGACTGTTGGCAGATGCACGTTGACGAAGCTTCAGGAAAAACTGGAAGTGGCACAGGAGTACTTCTTGTTGATCCGGAAGGAAAAGAGCTTACATATTCTCTTTGTTTTGCCTTCCCGACTACCAACAACGAAGTCGAGTACGAGACACTCATTGTCGGACTACGCCTAGCCAAGGAATTAAAGATACCGGCAGTACAAGTTTACAGTGATTCCCAAATCATTGCAAACCATATGTTAGGGACTTATGAGGTCCGAAGCGAGAGACTGAAGAAATATCCTGCTAAGGCACAACAGTTAAAAGATTCATTCACTTATTTTGAGATACTCCGCGTACCCAAAGGAGAGAATACACGAGCTGATGCACTGAGTAAGATGTTGTCCACTCCAAGTGCTTTTCCTATTGAAGAAGTCTTGCACCGAAGTATCGACGAAGCTGAAGTGACCGTGATCTCCGACGAGCCAAATTGGATGACTCCGATTCAAGTTTACTTGGAAAAAGGAGAACTACCTGACGAGAAGACAGAAGCTCGCAAGATCATGATAAGGTCGCTGAAGTACATACTCCATGATGGCATCTTATATCGAAGATCATATCTACAGCCTCTCCTTCGATGCGTGGGACCACAGCAAGCAGACTATGTCCTTCGCGAAGTTCATGAAGGTTCATGTGGGAGCCACATTGGTGCACGTGCTCTCTCCAAGAAGGTACTACGATGGGGATATTACTGGCCCACAATGGTTCAGGACTCGATGGACCTCGTCCAAAAATGTCCGAAGTGCCAGGCGCACGGGACAGTACCGAGGCTACCTCCTACTGACCTCGTAGGCATGCAAAGGCCATGGCCATTCGTGCAATGGGGCATTGACATCGTAGGACCGTTCGACTTAGCTCCCGGATAACTCAAATGCCTTATAGTAGCTATAGACTACTTTACAAAGTGAGTGGAAGCCAAACCCCTCGCCAAGATTACAAACAAGAACGCTCGGAACTTTGTGTGGAAACACATTGTATGCAGATTTGGAGTGCCCCACATCCTCTTTTCGGACAATGGTACTCAATTCACGGATAAAGTGTTCGTTGGCTAGTGTATCGGACTAAATATCCAACAAAGGTTCACCTTGGTCGCCCACCCTCAAGCTAATGGACAGACCGAGGTAAAAAACTGAACCATTGTCCGAAGACTTAAGGCACGTTTGGACCGAGCCAAAGGCAACTGGGCAGAGAACCTCCCACAAGTGTTATGGTCGTACCGTACAACACCCAGGACATCTACGGGTGAGACACCATATAGCCTCGTATATGGTACTGAGGCTGTCATCCCAGTCGAGATAGGACTGCCAAGTCCTGGGACTTCCAATTTTTCTGCCGAAGATAACGAAGATGGACTCAGAGCTAACCTAGATATACTTGAAGAAAAAAGAGAGGTCACTCACATCAAGGAAGCCCGCTACAAACAACAAGTAGCTCGGTATCACAATCAAAGGGTCTGTTTTCGACAATTCCAAGTAGGAGATCTTGTTCTTCGGAATAACGAGATCAGCAAGGCAAAGAAACTAGGGAAACTGGAAGCTACCTGGGAAGGACCTTACCGAGTAGAAGAAGTCCTCGGCAAAGGATTATATCTCCTCGCCCGAATGGATGACGAACCGATCCCCAGACCGTGGCACATTTCCCATCTTAAAAAGTAATACGTGTAAGGGAATTTTTGGTTTTTCTTTTTTAAGAGTCATGTCCGTACATTTGTTCGTCTATTTTTCTTTAATAAAAGTTATTTTCCATAAGTGCATGTTGTCGTCGTCTTTCTTACACAATGTACATCACACCCCTCTTAAGTTCATCATATTATAATGGTGAATGAGGATATACCCTCGCATGTTCGGCACCTATTATGCCGACCGAGGAGACTAAAATGCGCATAGAAGGAGACCACTCCTCCCGATAAAACTCGGCAAATCAGAAACTAATAAGTTCTACGAACCTAAGTTTGGAGAATATTTTTCACAAAAAGTTCGGCAACACAACTTTGCCGAACCTATCATTAAGTTCCAATTAAAAAGTAAGTTAAATGAACGAGTCATTAAAGTTAACCGAACTCATTCAAGTGATAAAAGTTCTAATATTTAAAGAATAATCACAAATTACATAAGGGTTGATGGTTAATAAAATACATCATGAGGATTCAAACTAATCCTAAGCCGAGCCAATCTCCAATAAAGTCTTTATTCCCGGCATCTGCGAGACGATCCTGACCTCGGCCACTAGTTTGTCCTCGTCCCCTGCCCTGTCCTCGGCCACGAGCACTAGGTGCTGCTCGCTTCTGGATAGATCTAACTCTTTGAGAAAAGGTTCGCTCACGCTCCTCGGCTAACTGACGTTTGAAATCATCGAAATAGCCGACAACACGTTGGGAGCTCGGTCCTTCAAGAGCCTCGACAGGGACGTACTTCTTCAGGAATCGGCAAAGCTTAGGCTAACGATCCATCACGCACTTGTATACATGAGACAATTCCCTTACTACCAGAATATGCTTATCAAACTTCGGGGAGACCAAGCTGAACTCATCCCTGATCTTGGGCAACTCCTTGGCCCGTTCGGTCAGCTCCTCCCGAACATCGCTGATCGTGAGTCCGCCTCGCTCTAGAATGAGAGCTTCATACTCAGCATGTTCCTCGGTGATGGCCTCGGTGATGGCCTTCGCATCGTCATTGGAGATCTTCAGCTTCTCCTCCAACTCGAGGAAGCGAGTATATAATTCATCATACTTGGTCTGTTGCTCTATGGACTTTACTTCGTCTTCGTCTCGTGTATGCCGAACTATTCCTTGCCAATACAGTACCTCGCCTTCCTTCTTGTTGACGAGGTTCCGCCAGTAACCGAAGTTCGTCAGACTCAGGATACGAAGCCACAGTCTATTATAAAATAAAAGAAATTCAGAATGGAGAAAAGTTTCTTTTATTATTAATAGGCATCATAAGCCTCAAAAGGAATCGGCACCTTAAGGGTGCCGAGGTACATTAGTCCTAAAAAAAATACAAGGACAATTAGGAGCCGACCTGAGCTTCGTCGGCTCCGGTGGCACCCTTCTCCTGCTCTGCCTCGGTCGGCACAACCACGGCCTGTCGGTAGCCGACCTCCAACAGGGCCTTCTCCAAGCCGAGGTCACGATCGACCTGGCAGCGACGAATCGCTTCGGCCGTAAGAAAGGTCGGCGAGGACACGAGTGCCTTGACCACTGGGAGAGTGGAGATCCCCCGGGACAGCACCTTCGCGTATTCCCGCGTGATGTCGTCGGCGGTGAAGGTTTGGTGGCCATACTTGACCAAGTCCAAGGTGGGGAATTCGGCAGCCACCTCCTCCAGCTTCTTGGAGAAGGCCGAAGCATTCACGATGCCGGCCACATCCGCGGCCACCTCCCCGAACTAGGAAGAGAAGAGGACCTTCTCTAAGAAGGCCTCCAGCACTTCCCCTTGCGAGGCCGCAGCCTCGGCCTCCCTGTGACATGCGGCCGCCACCTCGGACCGCAGTTTTTTGTTCTCCTCCCTTGCTTTGTTAAGGGAGGCTTCACGGCGGGCCACCTCGGCCTCCCAACGCGCCACCTCGGCAGACCAGGCGTTCTTCATCTCCGCCTCCCGCTAGGTGCATCCGCGGGCTGTGACCTCAGCTTCCTTCACCCGGCTGGCCAACCGGAGGTTATCCTCTTCCAGGGCCTTCACTGGGCCCACCAGTCCGGCCACCACCTGCACATGAGAGTTGTAAGTCCGAAGCTAATAACAGATTCATTCAACACTATCACGAAATTTACCTCAGAAAGTGGTAGCGGCGCACCCGAGGCGACTTCCGCCTCGCCTTGAGGGTTAAGGGGGGCTTCCCCTGCCTCAGTTTCTTCCGGACGTGAGACCCAGTATCAGTAGTTGTCCCCACCTTAGGGGACACTTGGACTTGTGGAGTGGGGGTCAGCTTCGGTGCCGAGGTGGCGTCCGACTCCTCGGCCCTCGACCTCTTTCCAGCCGCCTTCTCGCCGAACCTGCTCACTGTTAAAATACAAGAGTTAGCACCACACTAAGGACGAAGAGCGAAGCAGGAGGAAAAGAGCCTCACCAGCAGGTGGGGGCCTTGACAGGCGAGGATTAAATGGGCTCATACCAGCCCGGACGAGGTCCTCCTCGTCATATTAACCCTCAACGATCTTCCTCTGTACAAGAGGCTCGACGAGGGTGTCGAGGTCCTCGTCCACCTTGGACGAGGGGAGCGAAGATACTACCCATGGGTATTCCCCCACCCCCTCAACGTTACAAAAAAAGAATTTTTTGTGCCAGTTCGGCACTTTAGATCTCGTAACGACTTTGAAGTCGGTACGAGGATGGAGATAAAACTAGCCTTTGCTGGTCTTCGGCTGGTACAGTCGAAGTAAGACCCCTAAAGACATAGGTACACCAACACGATGCGCCTCAACCCCAACCCCGACTAACTGTCGAATCGCATTTGGAGTCAACTGCCCAATGGGCATACCAAAAAAATGTAAAAATTCCGCAAGTGCAGGATAAAAAGGAAAGCGAAGACCGGAGCGGAGGTGGTCCTCGTACAAAGTAAAAAACCCGGTGGGAGGAGAACATGCCCTATCCTCCTCACGTGAGATTAAAACGACTGACCTCTCGGGAAAAAGGAAGTCCTTTGCCAGAGTCCGGATTGTCGTCTCTGACAAAATAGACGACGTTTCTGCTACTAAACCAAAGACGGCACATGCCGGAAAACATACACTAAAAGAGACTGAAGACCTACCCCCCACAACAAACCCTGGTACCCGCACGAAATCGGAAAAAGTTGTGGAAGAAGAAGAAGTGACCATATTTGCTTGTGATTTTTCCCGGAAAAGAGTGGTCGCGAACGGCGGTAATAATTTGCAAACAAAGGATATTCAAGTGAAATGAAAATGGAGAAGGAAGTGAAAATCTCCAAAGTTGACACAATGGCGTATTATATACATCACTGAGAAGACTGTTCACCTTTTACGCTTATTCGCTCTTTGCAGCTTTTTCGGGAAGTGAAACGCCGCATTTAATTCCCCTGACACGACATGCACACAGCCTCGGTGACCGTCCACATCCTAGCCTCGGTGCCTAAGTGCCCTCGTCCTTACGAGGACGAGGACACACACCTCGGCATATGTATCTCAAAACAAGTTACACATGTAACCATCATAACATTTCTTTTTACATCGCCCTCATAAGGAGTGGGTAATTATTTCTTTCCTTTTACCTCGTCCTCGTAAGGAGTGAGTAATTATTTCTTTCCTTTTACCTCATCCTCGTAAGGAGGGGGTAATTATTTCTTTCTTTTTACCTCGTCCTCGTAAGGAGGGGGTAATTATTTCTTTCCTTTTACCTCGTCCTCGTAAGGAGGGGGTAATTATT
>JAOWBJ010174197.1:0-11592 GCA_028566335.1 Monarda citriodora | reverse complement strand
TAAAAATAACAATTACTTGGGATGGAAGTCATTGTATTTGCTTGGAGTCTTCAAAGTATCTCTCGCACGTAAACGCAAACGACGATGGTCAACGTGGTCATCCGTTGCCTCCTTCTCAATAAGATCGCTAAGTGGCTCAACTACCGAAGGTGCCGTCGCCACTTCCTTGGCCTCCGAGGTACCCGTATCAACTCCCCCCTCTTCAAAACACGCTTGTCCTCAAGGGGAAGATTCAGAAATCGCCGTCTAATGTCCGCCGCGGGTTCCCAAGTCGGATTATCCAAATCATCAGACCACCGAATAAGTAAATGTTCTACACACTCACCACCTTTAGAAAGGACACGGGAGTCCACAATACAAACTGGACCCACAATAGGTCGCACCCCACGAAATCGATCAGGCAAGGCAGTAGGTTCCAAATTTCCTCCTGCCACAAATTCTTTCAGAAGACTCACATGGAAAACGTTATGCACTCTCGAACCTTCTGGTAGTCGCAAATTATACGCCACGGATCCGATACGCTCCACAATCTCGTACGGACCATAGTACCGATGAGCTAGCTTGGCCGACAAAGGACGAGCAACAGAGTGTTGCCTATAAGGTTGAAGCTTTAGCCATACAAGATCTCCTACTTCAAACTCCACATGTCGACGATGTTTGTTCGCCGTGTCTCGCATTCTTTGTTGAGCTCGTTCCAAATTGCGACGTAACTTGACTAACAATTCACTTCGCTTAGAAATGATATCCGCTACAGCCGGCGGTGTGCGAGCCGAAGGAGTTGTGGCCACGAGCAGTGGCGGATTTCGGCCATATAACGCCTTAAAAGGCGATGTTCCCAATCCTTCGTGATGGAATGAGTTCAGGGCTAATTCAGCCCACGGGAGAAAGTTACACCACCTAGAAGGGGAATCAGCTGCGGACGCTCGAAGGTACTGCTCGAGACCGCGATTACGCACCTCAGTTTGTCCGTCCGACTGCGGGTGATATGCAGTCGTGAAATGTAACTTCGTGCCGCTGAGGCGCATTATTTCCTCCCACGTAGCATTAAGAAACACGGAGTCCCGATCCGAGACTAATGTCTTGGGAAATCGATGGTGCCGCACCACCGTGTTAATGAATAAATGTGCTACGCGTTCTGCATCAAACTTCGTCGGGAGTGGAGCGAAATGTGCGTACTTGGACAAGCGATCGACCACTACCATAATCGTCGTATAACCGCGTGACTGAGGTAAGCCCGTAATGAAGTCCATAGAAACATCGTCCCACACTTGTGACGAAATAGGAAGGGGCTGTAGAAGGCCCGTGGGTTTTTGCATCGAGTATTTCGTCGATTGGCACACCGAACAAGACTTGACAAACTGCGTGACATCCTTTCGCATGTTCGGCCAATAAAAACCCGCTGAGAGAAGCTTAAATGTATGATCGACCCCGGGATGGCCAACTCGTGGCGAAGAATGATGCTCGTGTAAAAGAGAATCCTTCAAGGCAGATTCCGGACTGAGTAGCGGAACCAACTCATAGCACTCATAAGCTGGTGAGAATGGCGTCATCAAACTGAGCGTGTGCCGGGAAATAAGGCGCGGTGGATGCGAGATACCGCGAATAATCGCTTGCTTATCGCTGTGGGTGAATTCCAAGGTTTTACCGACGAAATCGGCGTACACCTTCCCCAACGATTCAAGCCATGCCATGCCAAGTATGATATCCGAACCATGAATCTCCAGAATATGAATATCATTGTCAAAAACACACCCTTGGATTTCCAGTTTGAGACCACGAGCAATGTGAGAGCAGGAAAGGGAGGCGTTATTCCCTACGTAAACCCGAAAAGGACGAATAGCCGACAGAGGCAAACGAAGTGTCTCGGCCACGTGTGGGTGCATGAAATCGTGAGAACTGCCCGTGTCAATCAGTACTTGTACCTACTTAGATAAAATAGTACCCGTCACGCAAAAGGCCCGCGAACGAGCGTGGTGTTCCAAGGATTAGAGGTGCGATAGGTCATCTGAAATAAGCATGTCACCATCTGCTGCGTCATCCTCAAGAGGGGGCGTTTCTCCGTCATCATCGTCTCCAAAATACGCCAACATCCTTGTCATACACACATGCCCCGGTGCCCACTTCTCGGGACAGTAGTAGCAAACCCCCCGGCGTGCACGTTCCATCTTCTCGGCGTTAGACACGGGAATAGGCTTAAAAGTGGAAGCCAAAGATGAGCCTTCCCGACTAGCCTGCTGTTTCGACGCTAGTGGCTGGGAAGAAGTTGTCGAGGCCTGCTGTTGTGGTCTGGATTCCCGCCCGGACCAGCGGGTCCGATTATGAGCTTGGCGTGCTTCCTGTGCGGTTCCCAATCGCAAGGCTAAAGACATTGCTGATGCCAATGATACGGGTTGATGCAACTCCACCTTTTCCTGTAACGTATCTTTGAGGCCGGCAATAAACATAGGCAGCAATGTCGACTCCGGAACTCCTTCAATTTTGTTTAAGTACTTCTCGAAAGTGGAATGGTACTCGGAGATAGATCCCGTCTGCGTGAGCTTCGAGAGAGGGCCAATAGCATTGGTGAAGCTCTGTGGATCAAATCTATGTCTAACATCCTCCAAGAAATCCCTCCAAACAACATGTTTGTTATTAGCGCAATAAGTAAATATCCATTCCGATGCAGGAGAGTCAAATAACATTACCACATAATGTAGGCGATCCTCCTCCGATAGATTAAGGTGGTCGAAATAGTATTGCACCCGAGATATCCATGCAGATGTGTCTGACCCATCGAAACGAGGAGCTTCCACCTTCAATCCTCGTGGCGCGTCCGCATGACTGTATGCAGCGCGTTGGCGACTAAGGGGAGAGTCCCAACAGGTCGGTTGTCTGTACTCCCTCATATCATAGTCGTCGTCGTCGTCGTGGATAGGACGATCCCAGCAGGATCGAGCAGCAAGGCGTGAGTCGATATTGTTTGTCCGTGGTCTTGGAACAGCTCGGTCAGAGAGGGTGTTGGAGAAGGTAAAGCCACCTCCTCGACCAAAACGGCGAGCCCCACCCCGACCATGGGTGAAATCCCGTGGAGCAGGCGAGCGAGGACGTCGAGCAGTACGCTCCCCCCATGATCAAGGTTGAAAACCGGGGGCTCAGAATGTCGCGCCGCGCGTGAGCCAGGCGGAATATCATCTGCCTCCGCGTAACAATCCTCGTCCAGATCATTCGGGGGATCTGGTTCCGGCAGTAAGGGAGGGTCATAACCCTCATCACGTCGATTTGTAGGAAGGAGCCGTGACTCCAATGCTTCGAAGCGGGTGAGAAGTCTCTCGAGGCGAGAGCTAGTGTTCGCCTCATCCATCGACGGTAGGCGCGAGGTACCTGCCTCTGGTCGTACAACGGGAAGTTGTGATGGAGTGTTGGAATACCGTGGTGGTACCGATGCCATACGACGAGATCGATTTCCCGCGAAATCGTGAGTAGCCATGAATTCGATAGAACGAGAGCACCAATTTGTTAGGCTCACCTTGGACCTAACGAGCGGAAGCGAGGGACTTCCGACGAATCACACAAAACCGGCGTCCCGAACAAGCAGGATCGGCGGCAGAAGCTGAGCGCGAGGCAAAGTCCTCGACGGCAGCGTGTAGTTTTTTAGGGTTTGTGAAGAAGATATGCCTTGGGCTAAAATAACGATATATTGCTGAATGAATAATGAAATAACAGTAGCCCTTTTTTATATTAATCCTAGTCTACGATGGTTCGACCTAATCCTACCCCCGGGAAAGAACCAACAAGAAAACCCGGATGGAGCCTAACTACGCTCGACTCAAAAATACAAATAATAAATAAATAAAACAATCTAGAATAAATATATCAATTACTTGCTGAGGAAGTCTTGGTACTTGCTTGGCGTCTTCAACGTCTCTCGCGATCGCAACCGCAAACGAACATCCTCAACCCGGTCGTCGTTCTCGTCGTGCACGTTGGGATCGAGAGGTGCCTCCTCTCCCGAAGACGTCGCCGCTGCATCATTGGTCTTTGAGGTGTCCGTATCAACTCCCCCTCCTTCAAAACACCCTTGTCCTCAAGGGGGAGATTCGGAAATCGTCTTCTAATGTCAGCCGCGGGTTCCCATGTAGGATTGTCCAAGTCATCAGACCACCGAATAAGAAAGTGTTCTACACATGCACCACCTTTAGAAAGGACACGCGAATCAACAATACAAACTGGACCGACAATCGGTCGCACCCCACGAAATCGATCAGGCAAAGCCGTCGGTTCCAAATTTCCTCCTGCCACAAATTCTTTCAGAAGACTCACATGGAAGACGTCGTGCACCCTCGAGCCTTCTGGTAATCGTAAACGATACGCCACGGAACCGATACGCTCCACAATCTCGTACGGACCATAGTACCGATGAGCTAGCTTGGCCGACAAAGGGCGAGCAACAGAGTGCTGCCTATAAGGTTGGAGCTTTAACCATACAAGATCGCCCACGTCAAACTCCACGTGGCGACGATGCTTGTTCGCCGTGTCTCGCATTCTTTGTTGAGCTCGTTCCAAGTTGCGACGTAGCTTGACTAACAACTCACTACGCTTAGAAATGATGTCCGCGACGGCCGGCGGTGTGCGAGCCGAAGGAGTCGTGGCCACGAGCAGTGGTGGATCTCGGCCATATAGTGCCTTGAAAGGTGAAGTTCCCAAGCCTTCGTGATGGAAAGAATTCAGGGCTAATTCAGCCCACGGTAGAAAGTTACACCACCGAGAAGGAGAGTCAGCTGCGAATGCTCGAAGGTACTGCTCGAGACCGCGATTTCGCACCTCCGTTTGGCCGTCCGACTGCGGATGATATGCAGTCGTGAAATGTAACTTCGTGCCGCTGAGGCGCATCATTTCCTCCCACGTAGCATTAAGAAACACGGAGTCCCGGTCCGAGACTAATGTCTTGGGAAATCCATGGTGCCGCACCACCGTGTTAATGAACAAATGTGCTACGCGTTCCGCATCAAACTTCGTCGGGAGTGGAGCGAAATGTGCGTACTTAGACAGGCGATCGACCACCACCATAATCGCCGTATAACCCCGTGACTGAGGTAAACCCGTAATAAAGTCCATAGAAACATCGTCCCACACTTGTGACGGAATAGGAAGGGGCTGTAGAAGGCCTGCGGGTTTTTGCGTCGAGTATTTCGTCGACTGGCACACCGAACAAGATTTGACAAACTGCGTGACATCCTTTCGCATGTTCGGCCAATAAAAACCAGCGGAGAGAAGCTTAAAAGTACGATCTACCCCGGGATGGCCTGCTCGTGGCGAAGAATGATGCTCGTGTAAAAGAGCATTTTTCAAGGCAGATTCTAGACTAAGCAGAAGACGCCTATCAAAGTAAATCAGCCCATTAGTGAAAGTGAGATGACCTGGAGCTTGTCCTGCTGAGATGCTGCTCGAGAGAGCTACGAGATCAGGGAGAGTCTGAACTTCGTCACGAAGTAGGTCCAAAATGTGTGGTACCGGCTCGGATAGGAGGGCGAGTGTGTGGCTGTCAAAGTCGGGCAGAGGCTGAGAAAGACTCGGCAACTGCTGTACCGTGGCTGCACTATCGGTGTTGTCATGGCAACGAGACAAAGCGTCGGCGACTCGATTCGAACTGCCCTTCTTGTATTCGATGGTAAACTTATATCCCAACAGCTTCCGAATATAAAAATGTTGATCCGGAGTCTGCACAACTTGTTGCAACAATTCACGAAGACTTTTCTGATCACTTCGTATCACAAATTCGCGACCAAGCAAGTATTGTCGCCACTTTTGTACCGCTTCCACAATCGCGTACAATTCCTTATGATATGCTGACGCTATTTTACGACGTGGCCCGAGCTTCTTGCTAAAATAAGCTACTGGATGATTCTCTTGAAGCAAAACCGCACCAACTCCCACATCGGAGGCATCCGTTTCAATAACAAATGGTTTCGAGAAATCCGGAAGATTAAGGACTGGAGCCGACGCCATGGCCTGCTTAAGAGCCGTGAAGGCCGCCTCTGCCTTGGCGGACCAATTAAACGCGTCTTTTTTAAGTAGTTCTGTCAGCGGCGCTGCGATCAAAGCATAGTTGGAGACGAAACGGCGGTAGTAACCCGTGAGACCAAGAAATCCGCGAAGTTGTTTAATGGTTTTGGGTGTCGGCCATGCTGTCATAGCGTCAAGTTTCGCAGGATCCGCCTTAAGACAGCCCGAAGTGATCAAGTGACCCAGATACTCGACAGTCGTACTACAAAACGAGCACTTCGAGAGTTTAACAAAGAACTGCTTTTCCTGAAGTAGCCCCAACACCGAAGCTAGGTGTTTCACGTGAGAATCCAACGAGGGACTGTATACCAATATATCATCAAAGAAAACAATCACACACTTGCGTAAGAGAGGTTGAAACAGGTGATTCATTGCGGCTTGGAATGTGGACGGTGCATTTGTGAGACCGAATGGCATGACTAGAAACTCGAAATGACCGTCGTGGGTGCGAAAAGCCGTCTTGTAAACGTCCTCCGTGTGCATACGAATCTGATGGTAGCCCGAACGGAGATCAAGCTTGGAAAAATATTTCGCGGACCCCAATTCGTCAAATAACTCGTCTGCGGTCGGTATCGGGAAGTGATCCGGGACTGTGGCCATGTTGAGTGCCCTATAGTCGATACAAAAGCGAAACGTTCCATCTTTTTTACGTATGAGGAGGACTGGGGACGAGAACGGGCTCTGACTGCGCTGAATAATTCCCTGATCTAGCATCTCTTTCACTTGCTTCTCTATCTCAGCCTTCTGAAAATATGGATACCGATAAGGGCGCACATTAATCGGTTTAGTCTGCGGAAGTAAGTGAATTTTGTGGTCAAATTCACGTGGAGGTGGCATCCCCTTAGGCGTGTGAAACACAGTTGCATGATTCTTCAATACTTCAAGAATGTCCACGGGCACATCGGTGGGAAAAGAAATTGACTCCGCTGACACGATAGAGTCCTCGGTGGTGCAAGTGTCGGCGTCCAGCGGAACCAACTCGTAGCACTCATACGCTGATGAGAAAGTCGCCAGTGAGCTGAGCGTGTGGCGAGAAATAAGGCGCGGTGGGTGGGAGATACCGCGAATAATCGCCTGCTTGTCGCTGTGGGTGAATTCCAAGGTTTTACCGACGAAGTCGGCGTACACCTTCCCCAGCGACTCAAGCCATGCCATGCCAAGTATGATATCCGAACCATGGATCTCCAGAATATGAATATCAGTGTCAAAAACACACCCTTGGATTTCCAATTTGAGACCACGCACAATGTGAGTGCAGGAAAGTGATGCGCCATTTCCTACGTAAACCCGAAAGGGGCGGATAGCCGACAGAGGCAAACGAAGCGACTCGGCCACGTGGGGGTGCATGAAGTCGTGAGAACTGCCCGTGTCGATCAGTACTTGTACCTCCTTTGATAAAATAGTGCCCGTTACGCGAAAGGCGCGGGAACGTGCATGATGCTCCAAGGATTTTAGGTGCGACAGGTCATCTGAAATAAGTATGTCGCCATCCGCTGTGTCATCCTCCAGAGGTGGGGTTTCTCCGTCATCCTCGTCTCCATAATATGCCAACATCTTCGTCGTACACACATGCCCCGGTGCCCACTTCTCGGGACAGTAGTAGCAAACCCCTCTGCGTGCACGTTCCATCTTCTCGGCATTGGACACGCGAATCGGCTTAAAAGAAGAAGCCGAAGATGAGCCCTCCCGACTAGTGTGCTGCTTCGACGCAAGTGGCAGGGGGGAAGTTGTCGAGGGCTGCTGCTGGGGTCTGGACTCGCGCCCGGACCAGCGGGTCCGATTATGAGCTTGGCGTGTTTCCTGTGCGGTTCCCAATCTCAATGCCAAGGACATGGTCGATGCCAATGATACGGGTTGATGTAACTCCACTTTTTCTTGTAACGCATCCTTGAGGCCGGCGATAAACATAGGTAGCAATGTCGACTCCGGCACTCCTTCAATTTTGTTTAAATACTTCTCGAAAGTGGCGTGGTACTCAGAAATAGAACCCGTCTGCGTGAGCTTCGAGAGAGGGCCAATAGCATTGGTGAAGCTCTGTGGATCAAATCGATGTCTAACATCCTCCAAGAAATCCCTCCAAACAACATGTTTGTTATTAGCACAATAAGTAAATATCCATTCTGAAGCAGGAGAGTCAAATAACATTACCACATAATGTAGGCGATCCTCCTCGGGTAGATTAAGGTGGTCGAAGTAGTATTGCACTCGAGATATCCACGCAGAGGCGTCGGACCCATTGAAACGAGGAGCTTCCACCTTCAATCCTCGTGGGGCGTCCGAACGACTGTAAGCAGCGCGTTGACGACTCAGGGGGGAGTCCCAACAAGTCGGTTGTCTGTACTCTCTCATACCATAGCCGTCGTCGTCGTGGAAAGGGCGATCCCAGCAGGATCGAGCAGCAGGCCGTGAGTCAATATTGTGTGTTCGTTGTCTTGGAACAGCTGGGTCAGACAGGTTGTTGGAGAAGGGAAGACTACCTCCTCGTCCAAAACGGCGAGCCCCACCCCGACCATGGGTGAAATCCCGGGGAGCAGGCGAGTGAGGGCGTCGAGCAGTCCGCTCCCCCCCAGGATCGAGGTTGAAGACCGGGGGCTCATAGTGTCGCACTGCGCGCGAGCCAGGCAGCGTGTCGTCGGCCTCCGCATAAAAATCGTCGTCAAGATCATATGGGGGATCTGGTTCAGGCAGTAAGGGCGGGTCAGTCCCCTCATCACGGCGATTTGCAGGAAGGAGCCGTGACTCCAACGCTTCAAAGCGAGTGAGAAGTCGTTCCAGACGAGAGCTCGCTGTTGTATCCTCCATCGACGGTAAGCGTGAGGCACCTGCATCTGGCCGTACAACAGGAGGTTGTGACGGAGTGTTGGAATACCGTGGTGGTACCGATGCCATACGGCGAGATCGATTTCCCGCGAAATCGTGAGTAGCCATGAATTCGATAGAACGAGAGCACCAATTTGTTAGGCTCACCTTGGACCTAACGAGCGGAAGCGAGGGACTTCCGACGAATCACACAAAACCGGCGTCCCGAACAAGCAGGATCGGCGGCAGAAGCTGAGCGCGAGGCAAAGTCCTCGACGGCAGCGTGTAGTTTTTTAGGGTTTGTGAAGAAGATATGCCTTGGGCTAAAATAACGATATATTGCTGAATGAATAATGAAATAACAGTAGCCCTTTTTTATATTAATCCTAGTCTACGATGGTTCGACCTAATCCTACCCCCGGGAAAGAACCAACAAGAAAACCCGGATGGAGCCTAACTACGCTCGACTCAAAAATACAAATAATAAATAAATAAAACAATCTAGAATAAATATATCAATTACTTGCTGAGGAAGTCTTGGTACTTGCTTGGCGTTTTCAAAGTCTCTCTCGATCGCAACCGCAAACGAACATCTTCAACCCGGTCGTCCTTCTCGTCGTGCACGTTGGGATCGAGAAGTGCCTCCTCTCCCGAAGACGCGTCGCTGCATCATTGGTCTTCGAGGTGTCCGTATCAGGGTGTTATCCGCGGTCCAAATGGTGGCATTCTAGTTGCCTTCTGTACTCCTCTCACAGCCAGTTCAAGCTTTGAAGCGGAGCTCCTTGCTCTTCTCCAGGGTTTGACTCTGGCTACGGATTTCGCCCCACGGATCTGGATTGAGCTAGACTCTGCTGTTGTTCTTGTTGTTCTATCCGCGGGGCACCTTGGGGCTGCGGATATTCGCCACGCCATGGCGCGCATTCGGGTCCTGCTCCGACCGCTGGAGACCCGGTTCTCCCACATCTTCCGTGAGGGCAACCGCGTTGCTGACTATTTATCCGGTAGGGGGCTCAGACCCCTGCCCTGGAGGTTTTCGATTATGCTACAGCGCCCCTTCACTCCCTTTCTCTTGCTCGGATGGACCAGTTGGGTTACCCCAACTGGCGCTTCAAATATCGGGATGATTGAGCTGCACACTGCACCGACTGTCCCCGCTCTTTCCTATGAGATGTTTAGTCTTGTACACATTTGTTGTTTGCTCATTGGTGAGCCGGTCAATTTTTTGTTCTATGTCCTTGTTTGGATGCAAACAGGGGATGTGTTGCGCAGTGCACCATCTCTCCCCACATTGGGTTTTGTTTGCACCGTGATTATACTTTTAGTGCGGGTCGGGGGATGGTTTTGCACACTGCACCATCTCTCCTCGCTCTGGGTTTGATCCGTATGTGTGTTCCTCTGATACGGCCCGGTTTGTGGGTCTGGTCAGATGCCCTGTATCTGGCTGGGTGTGTCATAGGTACTTTCAGCCTTATCAGGGTAGTTATATATAGTGTTATCTGGTTCGTATTTTTCCTGATACTGCCCGGTGTGTGGGTTTGGTCAGGTCCCCTTGTGTTAGCCGGATGTACCATAGGTGCATTTGGTAATGGGGGAGTTGATATAGTTTGTTTGGTTAGAGTTTTGGATCGGTGGACACGACCTGGTTTGTGGGTTCGGTCTTGTGGTATTCCTTGTTCTGTTCGGGCTGTGTCACTTTTGGGCGCAACTTGTGTACAAGGCTGATCATTTTATAGTTGATATTTACGGGTTGGGGTCTGCCTAACTTCCCGCCCTTAGGGGTGTTTCGAGAAAAAAAAATCTAAAAATGAAATACTCAACCGGTTTTAGTTCAATCGTCCTATTTACTTTATATATAAAAATTAATGAATGATATTTGTATAATAATATAAGTGGGGCAATGTTTTTAATCACTTTATTAAGAATTGTTAGTTTGTAGTACGAAAGAATGATATATCTTTTTAATTTAAAATTTTTAATAAATAAATTACTCCATAATTATGAAACATCTGCCACAAAAATGAAAAAACTAATACTACCTCCATTTCGACCGTAAACTAACAAAATAAGGAGTCTTTATTATATGTGCTAAAATTAATTAAAAAAGTTTAATATAATTTTTTTTTATTATTTTAAAAAAATGACCTAATATAACGAGATAATAAAAAAGGATGGAAGTAGTTGATGAAAAAAATAAAGGGGCACACCTTTGCCTTTGATGTTATTCTCATTCTATTACATGCTTGACTTCTTCCTTTATCTTTTATTTTTTTTTTCCAGATTTCTTTTTTTTTGGTGCTTTTATTTATTATTTTTCAATCTCCGATTTTACGGTTCCGCTTCGCTCCGATTATTAATATAAAAATAATCGTAGTGACAATAATTTTGATTTTTCGACTCGCTCCGAGGCCTTCGGCTCCCCTCACTCGACTCTTGACCAAAAAAGAATTGACATAAAAAATAAAATTAGAAAATAAAAAAAGTAAAAAAAAATGATGAAGAAAATCGCAAAAGCGGCAAGTATAGCAGTTCAACTCTTAAAATTCCGGAAGCAGTGATATTGAATTACAGAGCAACATATATAAATGGCAGCGGTCCACACTATGTGAGTTTTCGCCAAAAATCAATTACTGAAACCCTACATCTCTTCATCTCCTCCCAGGTCCCACCGCCTCTCATTCGCTTTGAGCTGGTCGCCATCTCATCCTCCTCCTCAGTCCTCACCCCAATTCCATCTATTTCCCATCGCCTGCC
>JAOWBJ010174090.1:0-11592 GCA_028566335.1 Monarda citriodora | reverse complement strand
GGTGCTGCCTCACAAGAGACGAAACCGTTTTATCTTTGGGGACGATACGCCACACCGTGAGCACTACCGGGGCGTATTTCGTCGTGCGGATAGAGGGCATCCTCGACTCGGTTTGCATATTTGTTTAGTTTATTGCGTTGTAATCTTCTTCATTTATTTGTAATAGTCAGTACGCCCGAGGCAAGTCTTTGTATTACAAAAGTATATTTTTTGTAATCATTGTTCTAACAATTTCATTTATAGAATGTAAATTTGGAATAGGTAATACCCTCTCCATGGCCCCCAGTGTGTGCATATAATACTAATAATCTCCGCTTACAATAAAAATAATATAATACATTAGAATTCTTTTTTATATATTATATTTGTGTCATTCAAAGCGATACACATATTTTGAAAATGGATGGAGTAAATTGTTTTATTATCATATGAAGTAATATTCCTTCCGTGTTATACATCATTCTATTATTTTAATAAAGGGTTAATACCTTCAAAATAAAGGGTGAACTCGGCAAAGATGGGCGTTAAAGCATTGGGTTCGTGTCTTGGCTGGTTCAGAGTGGCCAGTCGGAGCCAAGGAGCAGGGACTTGGCGAGGTCTGCTTGTGCTATGTGGGATAGCACGGAGCTTGGGTACACTGGGCGAGTCTACGGGCGAGGTCGTGGGCGGCAAGGCCTAATGATGCGAGGCATTGGGCAATAACGTGCGTGGTGATGCGGAGCACCGGGCACGGAAGACACTCGAGCATGCGGGATGCGCGGGTGCAGGCCGAGGTGAGTGAGCGAGCGAGGCATGCGGGTGATGCTTGTGTGGTGCGGGCATCACTTGGCTGAGGGCACTACCCGACAGTGTTGAGAGGCATTGGCGGGGCAGTGTGCCAGGCTGAGGGCATGACGCCGAGGGCGGAGGCGTATGGGAGTCGACGCATGACGGGGGGCATTACTTGATGTGCTTGGGGTATGGGACCTAAGCACAACGGGGAATATGCATGAGGTCGGGAAGCTAGTTGAGCATGCGACGATGAGGTGCGTAGCATGCGAGGAAGGTCGTTGGCTTAAACCCGATGATGAGGTGCATCGGGTGTGTCGGGCGACACTTGGTGGAGTGTTGGCTGAGGGCACGAGGTGCCCAACAAGGATCGTCGCTGGGCGGCAGCAATGCGAGACACGCTTGTGCGCAGCATGTGGTGGCGGTTGGTAACGGTTGTGCAGGCTACGGCAGTTCCGCAGACGTAAGGCAGTTATGCAAGGGGGTTGCAGGCAATGCTGTGGGAGCAGTTCCATGGATTTGAGGCAGTTCGTGGACGGTTGCGAGCAGTTGGCGCGGAGCCCAACTGCCCCCTGCGTGGAGCAGCCCGATGCACGCCACATGTCGAGCAGTTGCAATCCGACAGTGTAGATCAGTGCTCCTAGTGATGGGGGCCTTTGTCCATCACTGGTACATATATTCTTTATGCCATGAGTGGCACGACTTGGGCAAGATTTGGAGTGAGAGATCCAAGCCCCGAGTTTGTGTGTCAGCCTTGGTCCTTTGTGTTGATTGGGTGATATGTTGGGAGGTGAGTGACTCCCGTAATTGTCTTGTGTGCTCTGTCCGCTGCGTTTACACAAGTAAGGCTACACAGCCTCAAACATAAGTATGAGATCCATCTATTGAGCGAGGGTGGGAAACACGAGTGTGTGGTGAGGCGAGAGAAGGCTGGTCGAGGCGTGGGGCATCGGCGCCAGCACATCCTTGGGCGAAAATTTCTATGGTGGGCCAAGGGATGTGACACTAGGGTTGACAGTACATTTTGGACTCGATTCAGATTCAGGGATCCAAATCTATGTTTAAGATTTGGAGTGTTAAAATTTTTGGACCTAACGGATTCATGTTAGATCCGGACATCACCCTTAATTTTTGAATCTAGATGTGAATTTTATCCAAATCTGGTCCAGGTCGCGGCCCATGAACCCGTATAAAATATAAGACTAATTTAATTATAATAATTTAATAAATATCTATTAATTTTTTTTAATAAAATCTTGAAAAAACTAATATATTTAATATGTTCCATTTTTTATATATTTTAGAGAATCACACTTGTATTAGCAAGGGGGTTACTAGGAGAAATAGTGTTTTAAAAATTGCTTATTATTGTTGCAAATTAATTAATTTGATAGTTTGTATTTCAATTATTATTTCATTCAATTTTGTACTCTCTGACTCAAATATTTTGACATCTTTTATTATTTTATATTTTATATATAAATATAAAAGGTATCAAAATACTTAATCCAGATAAAGTAATGCATTTCTTAAGTAATAATTATATATTTGGGTCTAGACCCGAGATCTGTTAAATCCAATGAATCTTCACTGGAATCTAATAGTTATAGACTCGATAAATTTGGACCGGATTTGAACTTCAAGTTAAAATTACAGATCTAATAATCTGGATTTGGAATATACCAAATCCAGCCCATTGTCATGGCTTTGAAATTGCTCGATGATGTGATATGTCAGTTATTATAAAAATTGGTTTGCATCTGAAAGAATATGAGAAACTACTTCACACGCTAAATATTGGCGATGAGAATCGAACTCAAGACCTTTCAGTAATGAGAGATTTTAATATCACCATCTTTATCAGTAGAACAGAAGGATCGGATCGAAAAAAAGGCGTATGTTAATATTTCAAATTTTCATATTTTGCAGATCAGGTTTACGTAGGGCTCGTTTGGTACCCGGGTTAGAGCGGGACAGGATAACCCGGGACAACTAATTTACTATTCACCCGAGATATGCCGGGTATCTGTAACCCGGGGGCGTGGGTTAGAGATACCCAAGAAAACAGTGTTTTATCCCGGGCCGAAATTTTTTGTCCCGAACCCGACCGGACTTTCATCCCGATAGCAAAACGCGGGACAAAAGGGTGATATATTGTTTTATCCCTGGCTATCCCGCCTTGTCTCACCAACCAAACATGCCATAATTGTTAAAGTCGAGCCTTTGCTATTTAAAATTCAAAAGTCCTTGAAATAAAAATATGTTGGCGCTACCATTAGTCAATTCATTGATCAAATTCTTTCCGTCATGAGACAGAATGTCTACGTCGAAGAAAAACGATATATGAAATTATAGGGACAGCTGATATAATTTGCCTATCTTAGTCGAGCAAAATTTTCATGACATCACTAATTTTAAAATCAAACTTAATTTTCATTTTTAACGTATTTTAATGTAATAAGAAATCCATGCAGATTATTTTCATTTTTTAATTCAAAATAGAATATATATATATAATATTCTCTCTGTCTCACTCTAATTGTCCATGTTTCCTTATTGAAACGCTATATATAATTGTCCAATTAATTAAAATGGTAAATTTTTTATCTTATGATTAATATTATTTCAAAAATTTCTTATTTATGCTTATATTGGTTTTTGTGTTGAATACAATATTGATAATATTGGTGAGTATTAAACATTATACTTTTAACATTATTTATTCTAAAAGTTTTAGTAGTTCTATTATCATGTGATATAAAGTTTATTAAAATATCGTAATGTTGTAAAACTTAATGCCAAAGTTCGATAAATCTCATTCCAGAACCACACACGTGCCATCAAATCGCCAAAATCTTATGGAATAAGACCCAATCGCCAACCATATCGCAATAGAAATTACTAAGTTATATATTATGAAACTGCACTAATTGCACATGTCATGTACTACCTTGATCGTGCTATACTTATTTTATTCACATTATACACGTTCCCTTCTTAAATCGGATAAATAATACTTGATCATATTTAATTATTTCTCTTTGAAATTAATTACATTCAAA
Source organism: Monarda citriodora (assembly GCA_028566335.1). Taxonomy (NCBI): domain Eukaryota; kingdom Viridiplantae; phylum Streptophyta; class Magnoliopsida; order Lamiales; family Lamiaceae; genus Monarda; species Monarda citriodora. Next base: position 7,762 of record JAOWBJ010174090.1, on the reverse strand, counting down.
TATCATTTTTTTTCTTAATTTTTGTGCCTAATCAAATTAAACAACTACCATGGGACGGATGGTGATGGTAACATACAAATTTGATAATTAAAGAGAAGCAAAGCCTTAATTACAAGAATTTAATTAATCCACAACTTCTATACACCGCCAAAAACTTTCTTATCATCAAAGAAAAAAAAAAGGAAGTATTATATTCAAGAAAATCTCAAGTGGGGGAAATGGAATTCCACGAAAATCGGTCCCCACAAATTTCCATTATAAAGAAGTCATCCACCCGTTGTATTGAACCTACTCTCTTTCCTACTTTCTTTAATTTTGTTTCACAATCCTAACCTCCTTTAATCTCTTCTTTGGAGAACGTTAACAACAACTATTTGCTTGTCATTTCTTGATCCATTTTTTCCATATAAATCAACACTAAACATCATTAGTGCTTTAATCACAAAAGCAGAAAGGAAAAAAAAAAACATGATCGAGTAAATTAGGAGGGAGATGGAAGGAAGTAGAAAGCAGAACGCCTCCCCGCCGTGCGCCGCGTGCAAGCTCCTCCGCCGGAGATGCTCGCGCGACTGCATCTTCGCCCCGTACTTCCCAGCGGAGGAGCCGCACAAATTCGCCGGAGTACACAAGGTGTTCGGAGCCAGCAATGTTAGCAAGATGTTGCAAGTAAGCAATCAACGTTTCACTTATTATCAAAATAATAATAATAATAATAATAATAATAAAGTTGTCGTGTTTCATCTTCTATTGCCGTCTGGTTCCCAGGAATTGCCCGAGGAGCACAGGGGCGACGCGGTGAGCAGCATGGTCTACGAGGCTAACGCGAGGATGCGGGACCCGGTGTACGGGTGCGTGGGAGCCATCTCGTATCTGCAGCAGCAGATAGACGGGCTCCGGCAGCAGCTCGCCCTGACTCAGGCGGAGATGCTGCAGCTAAGGGTCCGGCAGGCCACATCGGGCCAAGGCGCGAGCCACAGTAACAGCAGTGGCTCGCACCTATCTTACACATTGTTGTCGCATTCCAAACCGTCCAGCTTCGACATGGATGTAGCGGTCGAACAAGCGAGCTTCCGAGAGTCCATGTGGTCTTCGACTTAGATACATAATATAATCACCACTTATATATAGCAATTAGCATATATAGAAGAAGAATGGTTGTCCTGTACAACCAGTGTGGGCACTAGTTGTAAGCACCTATGACTATTTTTTCAGATCAGGGGCTGTTTATATTGTTATGAATATAGATTTACTACTTTAAAATTTAAGCAGGTGATGAATATATAGTATAGTGATGAAGCAAGATGATGCACTTGATGTTTTCCTCATTCTCCAAACACAAGTCAAGTACACAACAAAGTTTACAAGTATAAATACAAGAATTCTCACACCACAATCTAACCACATCCTCTGCTCCATCATTCATCATCACCTGCAGCAGCATAAGATGAATCCATTGTTAACATTGTTGCTGCGATGAATAAGCAAGAAATGCGACGAAACATCCTTGTGAATACCTAGAATAGGAGGGGGAGGTTTAATTAGACATTAGGGTCAATGAGGTCTCCGTTCAAGTACTCTCTGTAAGCAGCAACGGGCCAGCTGAATCCTCTCCAGATAAGGCGATTGGCCAAAGGAACGTCGATGATGATCTCCTTCTGCGTCGGCTTCTTCTCGTCTCTGATGGCGATCAGGTAGCTCCTTCCGGCCCACCCGATCCACCCGGCAATGTACAAGAACAAGATCCCTGGGGTGATAAACTCACCCCAGTGTCTCTGGTCACCGCTCACTATCAAGTGCGGCAGCCCATCTGCCCCACACAGCAGCCCTTGCTTCCCATAATTCTCGAACCTATTCACAACTCATTCATTCATTAACTAACTTCATTCATTCATTGACGTAGAGAAAGAGTATAAGTAGTTACCTGCGCTTGGTCTTCTCCACGGTGGCCTTGATGGCGAGGGCGGGGGCGCTGTCGGGGGCGTAGAGCTTGAGGGAGGATTCGAACTTCTTGATCTCCTGCTTCTCCCGCTTGGCGAACTGCTTGGAGTCCTTGCACGGGGTGAGGCCGGAGATGTCGGCGGAGGCCGGCAGCACGGGGGTGGAGAGGATGATGGAGGAGAGGGCTAGCGCCGCCGAGAAGGCCTTGAGCTGGGAGGAGGTGGAAGAAGAGGTTTCTTGGTTAGGGGTGTTAGCCTGGCATACTACGGCGGCGCTTCTTGGCTTTCCGGCCAACTGGGAGCCCAGTTTAGGCGTTGAGATGAATTTGGAGAGGTTCGTAGGGATTGTGAGAGACATTTTCTCTGTGAATTCCTCTCCCTCGTGCTGCAGAATAATGAGGAGATGATGAATTTTTCAGAGTTTGAAAGAGGAGATAGCAGTGGTTCGGAGAGGATAAGGTGGCTTAGATTGAGGGACAGGAGATGCTGACATGGATACTTGTTATTGGATGGTGGTGAGATTCAATCTTGCACAATACACAAGTCGTGCTGCCTCCACAAGTTTAAAGATCCCAATTCAGTTGGATGGATTCTGGTTATTCGTCAAAGAATTTATTTTTTATTTTTACTTCAAATCAACCGGTAAAATTTTAAGGTTACAAGATTATATATATATACATCGACACGGTACAAAAAAATCTACTGCTGCAAATCTTGACTGTAATTTCTTATTTCTGGACTTGACTCGAATAGAAATCTTTCGGTGTTGTTAACATCGGGCCGAATACTGCATCCTCACAGATTCATGTTGATTCTGATGGACCGTCGATATTTTACTGCACAACCAGCGGCGGAGCCAGAAAATCTCAACATCGGGGGCTGAACTTCTATGTTTCGGGATTTAGGAAACAAAATCTATATATTAACATGGGCTAATACATTAAAATATGCATAATATATAATAAAATTATCATTTTACAAGAGCAAAAATGCAAAAACATTTGAGATAGGGTGGGCTTGAGCCACCCCTTGCTAAGGGGTGGCTCCGCCACTGTGCACAACAGCAGCTAACTCAACAAACGACCGTCACTTGCAGTTTCATAGCAAGCGAATCTAACCGGGCAGATTTCCAACTGAAAGATGAATGGCTCCTCTCTTGTTCGGCAGCATTTCATCGAGTAACCAACCAACCAGGTTTAAGTAAGATATCTCTCTTGAAATCAAGTAGACTCACCTTGGCGCCGGTAGCACTGCAGGAATAAAAAAAAGTGCTCATTACATTAGTGTCTTTATTTTAGATTCTCTCTCCATAACATAATACGGCAATGAAGCCTATAGAAGCTCATACAACATGAGAATTATGGAAATTTCTCCTAAAAGTGCCACTTCCTAAATTCTTCAACCAGAGTCGTCATGAAGGAAGAACAAACCTTATAGTAGTAACAAACAACGGAATCGTCTGGGTACATTGCAAACAATTTGGGGGTGTTTGGCTAAGCTTATTTTTAAGTGCTTATAAGCTTATTTTTAAGTGCTTATAAGTTGTTTAAAGAGCTTATAAGCTATAAAATTTAAGTAGTTTATAAGTTGTGTGAGTGTTTGGCTAATTGAGCTTATAAGCACAAATAAGCTAAGGTTTAGCAGCTTATTTTTTGGAGTGCTTATAAGCACTAAGTGCTTATTTTTTCAACTTATAAGCACTTAATCAACTTATTTACTCAAACACTTTGTAAGTGCTTATAAGCACTTTTAAAGTGCTTATAAGCACAACCAAACACCCCCATAGTTAGAGTAGGACACTCTTTGTAAGCCTATAAATAAAGGCCCTAGCATAGGAGTATCAGACACACACACACACTCATACTCTCAAAGCAATACAAAGTTGCTCTTTCTCTCCCGTGCAGGGCCGGACCTGCCACAAGGCAGACCAAGCCCACGCCTAGGGCCCAAAAAATTTTGGAGGCCCAATTTTTTTAAACATCTCAGTATTATTATTGTTGAGTTATTTTAAATGTAATTTTGTAGTGCAAGTGGTGCGAACTGCGGCCTGTTCATAACAGAGGTCGCAGGTTCGATCCCTAGAGGCCCCGCCGCAGCACAGCTGCATTCAATTATTTTTTCTCTCCTTCTTTTTACCCCTTTTTTCGCCTTTTCTTTTCCTTTTATTTTCCTTTTCTTTTCTAATTTTCTTTCTAGTACTAATTTTCTTTCTACATCTCTTTCCTTCTTTTACCCTTTTTCGCCTTTTCTTTTCCTTTTCTTTTCTTATTTTCTTTTTACTCATTTTCTTTCTACCTCTCTTTCCTTTTTCCTAATTAGGGTGCATTAGTTAATTATTTTTCTCTCCTTTTCTTTCTCCTCCCTTTTTTTTTGGCTTTTTTCTTTTCCGATTTTTTTTTCCTTTTTTTTATTCATTTTCTTTCTCTTTCTCTTTATTTTTTTAATTAGAGAACATTGTTTTATCATTTTTTTACTACGAATTTTTTTTTCTTAAAGGGCCTATTTTTCGTTTCGCCTAAAGCCTCACGAGGTATAGGACCGGCCCTGCTCCCGTGGATGTAGATTTGCCAACATAGCGGATCGAACCTCGTAAATCCTCGTGTCTTCTCTCTATTCTCTTTACGTTCTCTTGTTTCTTGCATGTTAATGGGCTCTTGAAAAGTAGAGATCGATCATTGGCGCCGTCTGTGGGAAACTTATATTCGTGTTACGATCAAAGCTTTTCCTTTTCTCGTTCAAATATGCCTCCTAAACCCCACAATACTCGTTCAAACGCATCTCGCGTTCCCCCTCCCATTGGCAACAAAGATGGTAATCCGAACCAGGATCCGAATCCAAACCAGGATAAGGATCCAAACAAGGATGCCACTACTGCTCCCCAAAATAAGGGTCCCACGGTAGATCCAGACCCCAGATTGCTACTGGAAGATCCCATCGAGACGGGAGACAACGACGAGGGGTCGAACAAAGAACCCAGTCAAAAAGCCGCGTCTTCGCGGCGAACTGGTCACGAGGAAGTTGTTCGCGCCTTCCTCGACCTCAATAGGGATAAGCTCGCAGAGTTTATCCAGGCACGAGAAGACCACCACCATGAGAGGCCCCGAGAGCGACAAGGGTCAACCCGCAATGGTAGAAAGAAGGATCCTAGCGTGGAAGAAATTCGTGGCCGACCTCGAGGTCGAGGCCGCACCCCGCCCGGTCAGAGGCCTCGAGATCGCGGCCACCACCATCATAAACGTGGCCCATCACCTCGCAGGCCACACCATCACAAGGAGCACTCTCCGTCATACTACTCTTCATCGTCCTCCTCTTCAGGAGGATCCCAGCTACTAGAAAGAAAGAATATGCAAGGCTGTACACCCAGCTCAACTCCTATGGTAACCAATCCAAAGTTATGCAGAAATGGAGGTAAAGTGTTCTCTGATCCTTCTCTATACAGGAGTGTTGTTGGAATTCTTCAGTACCTTACTTTGACACGACCAGACATAGCCTGGTAAGCTGCATTGGGATGCTTGTAAGCGCTTGCTTAAATATTTAAAGGGTATTTGCAGTCTGGGAATCAAGTTTTCAGCAGCAAAAAGAATGGAATTAGAGGGTTTCTCATATGCGGACTATGCTGGAAGTGTTGATGATCTTCGATCTACAGGCAGCCATTGTGTGTATCTAGGACAGAATCTTGTAATCTGGAATGCTAAGAAGCAAGAGGTCGTTTCAAGGAGCAGCACTGAGTCTGAATATCGCTCACTTAAAAATTTAACATGTGATATAGTCTGGCTTCAGTCTTATGCAGAGAGCTTGGTGTGCGTTTGCATGACTCTCCTCCCCGGTTATGGTGCGATAACTCGGGTGCCATATCGTTATCTGCAAACCATGGTTTTCACGCACGGACTAAGCATATAGAAGTAGACATACATTTCATCCGAGAGAATGTACAAGCAAAGCAAGTGGAAGTAGGATATGTGCCTTCAAGTGATCAAGTAGCCGATATTTTTACAAAGCATTTGGCTGAGTTGCGTTTTCGGTTGTTGCATGATAAGTTGCAGCTGGTGGAGGCCGAGGTAGTCGGGAAAGTATTAGAGTATGAAGAGTGTGATGAAGAAGAACAAGGGAAAGGAGAAGAAGACGTTGATACTCAGCATACTCAGTATGAAAGTGGAGAGGTGTAGAAGAAAGAAGAAAGATAGTAAAAACGTATTTCTAGCTGTTACGTTTTTATTAGTTAAAATTCTGTTAGTTGGTTAAATGACGTGGCAGGTTAGTTAGATGGTTGTTAGGAGTAGCTTTCTCTCTCTTTCACTCTCCTATATTTAAACACATTTGTAGAGCTTTGAGCTCACGTTTTTCAGCATAATGAGAGAAAATTTCCACATATTCTTCACTCTATTCAACATAGATCATCTCTTGCCTTAAATTTCTTCTGCAACTTTGCAATAGTAATGACTAGAGGAGCTGATAGGCCTTGGTTTGCCAATGAAAGCTTTACAGTAGCCAGAGGGATGGACACGAAAGAGAGAGCTTTTATTCGAGCATAAGCCAAAACTTACAACTCGACGACTCGATCAAACGGGATTTCTACAATTTATAGGAATCTCCCTTCTTGGTACAGACCAAATAGGAAAGTCAGCCCAAAAGACTAGTCTGATAGGAGAGAGAGAGAGAGAGAGAGAGAAAGAGGGAGAGAGAGAGAGAGAGAGAGAGAGAGAGAGAGAGAGAGAGAGAGCTCATTTAGTCTATATAGACCACACCGGTTCTTTCGACAAGCGATGAGGGACAATAGAGTCCGTATCAACCGACCCCCTTAAGGGCAACGTCCTCGTTGGTCACGGTGGATTCCACTGCCCAGTCGCACCATCAAGGAATCCGGCCACCACTCTACTTCGAGACGTCCACGTTGGTCACGACGGATTCCACTGCCCGGTCGCACCGTCAAGGAATCTGGCCACCACTCCGAGACGCCCTCGTTGGTCACGACGGATTCCACAGCCCGGTCGCCCCGTCAAGGAATCCGGCCACCACTCCAAGTCAGCCCCAAACGTACTCGGTCCACTCCGAGCCGTTTGGAATCTCAACGAGAGCACCAATTGATACAGACCATATATGAGAACTCAACCCAAAAGACTAGTCTCATATAAGAGAAAGCCCATATAGTCTATATAGACCACATCGATTCTTTCTACAACCGATGTGGGACAATTGATTCCGTATCAACCGACCCCCCTTAAAGGCCAACGTCCTCGTTGGTCACGACGGATTCCACTGCTCGGTCGCACCGTCAAGGAATCCGGCCACCACTCCTTTCCGAGATGTCCTCGTTGGTCACGGCGGATTCTACTGCTCGGTCGCACCGTCAAGGAATTTGGCCACTACTCCGAGACGTCCTCGTTGGTCACGGCGGATTTCACTGCTCGGTCGCACCGTCAAAGAATCTGGCCATTACTCCAAGTCAGCCCCAAAAGCACTCGGTTCACTTCAAACCGTTTGGACTCTTAACGAGAACACCAAGTTGATAGGCCTTGGTTTGCCAATGAAAGCTTTACAGTAGCCAGAGGGATGGACACGAAAGAGAGAGAGCTTTTATTCGAGCATAAGCCAAAACTTACAACTTGACGACTCGATCTAATGGGATTTTTTACAATTTATATAAATTCCCTTGCTTGGTTCGACTTTACGGCTCGGGAAAGAACCAAGAAGAAAACCCGAGGAGAATATTCTAACCTAACAACAAATCACGAAAAATAAGCAACGTCCAAGGAAAGATTGCAATTAGAAGGAAACATAATCTCTAAATCTTCTAGGCTTGACTTTGTTACGATTTGGCCGAGATA
>JAOWBJ010174089.1:0-17064 GCA_028566335.1 Monarda citriodora | reverse complement strand
GAGACAGGAACCGGGTCTGTATCGCGCATCACTTTCTATTTTTGGTAAAAGCGGGGGTATTTTGGACAATTTGTATATCATAAAAGTGTAACACTTTCTATTTATAGGGGGTGAGATAATTATTATATAGGAGTATAGAAGTATAGATAAAGGTTACACGTATAATACACATTGTATTTGCTAGTCTTATAGAATTGTATACTACTAAATTATTAAAAAAATGAATTGAGATTGACATTTTGTACCATTTAAATCCTGAACAATACATGTAACGTTATCACTCATCCAAGGTGAATTAATTTGTGGAGTGAGTAATGGAATAATTTAAAATTCATGAATTAATAAATTTGAGCTCTCAGTAACCGATCGACACTAACATGGTGGATAGCTATTACAACAATTAAGCTAAGCTCCTGCAAAATCAAATATGATAGATCAATTCAAGCTTAGATCAAACAAATAAAAGATTTCACACAATCAAACAAACAAACAAATGTAAAGCTGTTGATGATGACAATCACATTAAGGGTGCGTTTGGTAGCCAGGTAATGGGGTGGATAAACCCGGATTTCGCAGGTTTTGGAATGAAATCCAGTGTTTGGTAGTCCGGGAATCATTACCGGGAGGCCCGGGAAATGGGCTCGGCCCGAATCGATTTCCTGGCCAATCCCGGGATTTGCAATCCTGGCTCCCCCCAAGATTTTATTTCCGGGTTTGCACAGTAAAATCGATTTTTTTGACAATCTCCAAAACACCCTTCGATTAAAAAAAAAAAAAACTGGGGTTACGGGCATTCTCTATTTCTCGCGTCGTCTTCAACCTAGCAATCTTCACTCTTCACCGACGCGACGACAGTCTCAGATTCGCCTCCGTCGCAAGGTGAATTTCGCAGCAGAGTTCCAGTTTTTTCGGTCAGCCCCTTTCCGATCTCCCTTTGCAGATTTACTTTGCAGATTCCGGCGACCTTACTTTGCATATTCCGGCGACCTTCGTGATTTTCGTCGCAGTAAGGTTAGTTCGTGGATTTCCGCCGGACGCGCAGGCAGTGGAGCCCGAAATCACCTGTTTGGTCGAGAGGGATGAGAGTCGAGCACAGGAAATCAGTTTTTGGAAGTCTCTGTACTTCCACCGATTTTGCTATTGTGTTGGGTGAGTAATGAGAAAAAATAGGGGTAAAATTGTAATGTTAACCCTTTTCTACCCCCAAATCTTGCATACCAAACATAGGATTCCTAAACCGGGTTATTCCGGGGTATTATTTTCCATGCTACCAAACAACGGAAATGTGGGTCCCACAAGAATTAATTTCCCAACAAATCCCATCTACCCAAGAAATAATTTCCATATCCCACTCTTTCCAATCCCAATCCCATTTTGCTACCAAACGCACCCTAAGAAGAGAATGCACTAATAGCTATGAAATTGGAGGTCGTAGTTGTCGTACTCAGACTGCTGCTCCTCCACTATCCGTCTTGCTGATTCCACCACAGAGTCGCTGCATCCCGTCACCTCAATTAATTGGAGGGTTGGGATTTCTCCGATGCCGCTGGGGATTCCCTCTAGCCTAGGACATTTATCCAAAATGAGGCGACGGAGTCTGGGAAAGTTGGTCTCATCAGCTCTCCAACTTTCCAGTTGATCACATGATTTGAGCAGTAGAAACCGCAACGAACGGAACTCATCTCCTTCTTTCATCTCCCACTCCTTCGAACTCACAGTAGCTTAGTTCCAGCAATTCCAGCTCGGGCAGTGCACACAACGCCGTCAACAATTCCCCACTCGTTGCACTGCCGTTTAGATGCAGGTTTCTAAGATTATAAGGAAATACTACCAGCACCTTTTCGTAAAGATACGAGCATCGTAATGTGTGGAGTTTGTGAAGACGGCTAAGATCAACTACTCCACTACTCAACTGCGAATCGTCAATCTCAATTCCCAAATCTATAATATTTGGGATGTTGTTGAAGAAACCAATGCTAATTAGTAAATCACTTACAAGAACATTTAAAAGCGTCTGCAGACTCTTATGAACAAATTGGATCGTGTATTCCTCTCTGATCTCGACAATATGATTTGTCTTGAGATGTCTTAACTCAGGCATCTCCCAAATGATCTCACATGGCACTGAGCCCAGCTGAGTTATCTTAGCCATCAAGGTCTGCAAATTCCATAATCTTGATATCTCACGTGGTAAACGTGAACGGCACCGGAAAGCTAGATACTGTAGGTTGACGAGTTGTAATATGTCCGTTGGGAAATCGTCAAATATCCTTTTCTTGACATCCAACACTCTGATCAATCCCAATTCCGAAAAGAAATTTGGAGAGAGAGAGTCAAAGTAATAGGTCCCACCAAAGCAAATGAAAGATCGACCAAGTGACATCAACTCTGCATAAGAACCCAAATGTCCTGCTGCTACATGAGGACTATGAACAATCAAACGACGCATGCGGGAATACTTGTCCTGGGGATCATTCATCACATGCACAAGTTCATACTCTTTCCCTTTCCTTATACACAAATCCCTCAACAAATCATGCACATTATAGCTCTTTTTTGCCTTCCCTTTATCAATATTTTCTTTCACCGAAACTAGATTCCTCTCCACCAGAGCCTTGAGGTAATCCTCTGCCTCCTCCTCCAAACTTTTATCGTTATTTCCATTTGATTTCATGACAAATCCTTCAGCTACCCACAAACGAATGAGCCTGGGGGCCTTAATCTCGTAATCTTCGGGGAAAGCTCCCATGTAGAGGAAACATGGTTTCAAGTGATTCGGCAAATGATCATAACTCAGGGACAATATGTTGCAGAACTGCTCGTCCGACTTAGCTATTGCACCTCGTACATCGGTTGAGATATGTTGCCAAACAACTTCTGATCTTTCCAAGTTAGACAGGAGCCCTCCGATCACGGTGATGGCAAGGGGAAGCCCACCGCAGTTACTTGCAATCTTCCTTCCTACTCTTTTGCAATACCCGAGGGCAACAATTCTCTTCTTCTCCAAACACAATTTGGCGAAGCAGATTCCAACTTTGAGGTTGGCTCAGCAACTGCACCTCATGTTGCTGAGTGTTTGAGTCGGCAATATATCCGGCCACATCGGAATCTCTAGTGGTGATCACAATCCGGCTCCCATTATTGTTGTCATGGAAGCACTGTCTTATCTCATCCCAAAATTTCATATTCCATATATCATCCAACACTATCAAGTATTTTCTACCGAACAAACTCTGATAGAGAATAACCTTCAATTCATCACTCCCCTTTCCACTATGTTTTTCATCAAACTCTTCTTTTCCAATTACACAACTAAGAAGGCTTGTAAGAATTGCTTTCATATTGTAATCTTGTGAAATAGTTGCCCAAGCACGAGCATACTGAAAGCGAGAAATAATGGATGAATCATGATAAAGTTTTCGAGCTATTGTGGTCTTACCGATCCCACCCATCCACACGATGGGTACGATCTCCAGCTTGCTTTGCATCGTCCCGGTCAGCCGATCCGTCAATTGCATCAGATCTTCGTCGACTCCCACCATAACAACGCCGCTGCTCTTCGAACTGGGATCAGAAGCACCACCGCTCGATGAACTGCCGCTCCGCATCTTGTTTCCTTCCACCTCAACCAGCTTCACCACTTGTTCAATTGCAGAATCAAGGTTTTGCATCACTTGTTGGAGATTTGGTGTGATGAATTCATGGCTCGCGTGGTCTGGGCTAGAGAGCATTTTCTCAACCATTTCTGATTCAATCATGTCCTCTGCTTCGTGTGCTGCCTCTCTGATTTGGATCTCCAAACTGTCAATTTTGGGGAGTAAAGATTTTTCAAAAATCTGCTGTAGAGAAGCAGCTCTTTGGAGGAGGGGTTCGAGTTGGGATTTGTTATGATCATCAAGAATCCAGCGTGTTTGTTCGTGATTCAGGATCTTTTCAAGGATGGTGATGAGGGGTTGGAGATTGTAGGCCATTGTTTTTCTGACCTCTCTATTCTCACTCGCAAAACAAAGAAGATTGTGGAGTAGTAAGCAGAACAATATACAAATTTGGTGAGCTCAAGAGTTGATTGAAATTTGAAGAGATAGTAAAATAAAAAATCAAAAGATCGATCCAATAGAAATAATAAGTCAACTGCTGCTAACGTGTTGATCACTTGAAACTTTAAGAAATAATAATTTGTTTTTTTAATAATTTAATTGATGAGTTGGGTGAAGTTTGATTAGGGTGGTTGCAGGTTCCATGAATACTTGACTTGAATATGTAAACTTGAGATCGGGGCATTAAAGAAGATCCTGAAAACAAGTGTAAAATTGATAATATAAAATTTAATTTGATAAGAATATTAATTAGTTGACCAGTTGGCTGTAAATTTATCATTAGGGTAGTTGAGTTTGCAGTATATGACTGCTAAATAATAAAACGAGTCGATGAAAGCGTATACTACCTCCATCTCACAAGAGTAGCTACATAAGGAATTAGAAGAAATAATAAGAAAAATAAACCGTGTTGTTATAATTAATTATGAGGAGAAAGAGTGTGAAAGAGAGTCAAGTATTTTTTGCTTTATTTTAAAATGATGATTATATATGATTGACCAAAAAAGAAAGTGAAGTTGCTCTTATGCGATGGAGGTAGTAGTATATTTGAACTCGTTCTTTGCTTTGATTACTCGTGAAGGTTCTTGCTATCATGGTTAGTTTTGCAATTCTATCTGCTGCAACATATGCTACTATTTTCATTAGTTTAAGTGTCGAGCATATTGTTTATGTTAGTAATGATGCTTTTTATTAATGATATTATGATAGGGAAGAAATTCCCTATCGCTGCAAAATAAGATAAAAACAATAAGATAATAATACCGGACGTTCCCGACGTGAGAATCGGCGGTGATGGAAGAGCTGAACGCAGGCGACGCCGTCGCAGCACGAGTTGGGTTTGGAGGAACAGAAGGACGGCTCTATTAAGCCAAAACAATAATATTTCTCATTCATAAATTCCTTGATAAGAATACATACCTCATATAAATAGGCTAATCCTATTTAGATAAGAAGGAAATAATATCTTAAAGATATACTAAAGTATATAAGATATTCAAGATATGTTAAAATATATAAGATATTCTCCGAGATATTCCCGAAGATATGCTTTTATCTAAACATAATAATAATAATACTAAATAATATATGATACTCGTATCAACTCCCCCACGCTTGAAATCCACCTTGTCCTCAAAGTGGAATATCTCCGCCCGGATCAAACACTGGAATATCTCTTCCTGGATTAAACACTAGATTTAATAGGATTGGCGATGTGCCTTCTTTACAATTATTTGAAAAGAACTCATATTGCCAGAGGGCTAGGCGCAGATGGCATGATAACGCCACTTTCAAGCATAACTTATGCGGGTCTCTCTCGGTCTCCCTATTAAATGTAATCGGCTTTGGTTGAGCGAGGATGAAAGAATGTGGGCCTATCCAGATGTGCTCCACGGTGATGAATGCTTCTTTGATGGTTTTTGCCTCGGAATCATTCGACGACAAGTCAATCTCTTTTGGCTTCTCTGTTTGTTTCACTTCTTTGGATTCAAGTGGGACCTCTTCCTCTACAAACCTTTCACGTCCATTTTCTTTCGGCTCCCCAACAACTGTGACTACTGGATTTATGACATGCACGTCGCTCCGAATGAATCAATGACAGAATCCCCATCAAAGAGAGGCGTGGCCTCACTCTGAAATGAATCAATGGCAGAATCACCATAATTCCCATCAAAAAGAGGCGTGACCAAATGAAAGGCTCTATTGCGCCGCTCCTCCTGGAGATTCAAGATGAGGCTTTTGAAATCTTGAACAATCGAACGAAATTCAGCATGCACCGATTGCAGTTCTTCACGAAGTTCTGCACGCATCCTGGAATCCCGCGTCTGCCGAGCTCTAGACAGCTGCGACTGCTGATACTCGTAGTAGGCATGGTTGTTGTTGCCATACGCGTAGTAATCGTTGTTGTAATAGCGAGATGCTTCCCGGGGTTGCGGTGGAGGCTGTTGATAAGCTATAGGTCGGCGTGTCCGTGGCGGGGACCAACATGAGTTCTGAGTTGCCCACGGCCGAGTGTAGGGCGGCATGGGTCAACGAGAGCACCAGTTGAGAGGGAAGGAATTCCCTATCGTTGCAAAATAAGATAAAAACAACAAAGATAATAATACCGGACGTTCCCGACGTGGGAATCTCGTTGCAAAATAAGATAAAAACAACAAAGATAATAATACCGGACATTCTCGACGTGGGAATCGACGACGATGGAAGTGCTGAACGCAGGTGACGTTCTTTTCGGCAGCAAGAAGAATTGTGTTTATGTTCTATAAACTCACGAGAGGAAACTTGGCCTCAAATAATAATATTTCGTTCCATAATTCTTGTTTATTTGGAATAATACAATATATCTCCTATTTATAATAGATAAGAAAATATCAAAAAGATATGCAAACTAATCTAGAAAAGATACGCTAAATCAAATAATAAAATATGAGATATTTCCGGGATATGCTAAATAATATCATATCAACTCCCCCACCGTTGAAAATCACCTTGTCCTCAAGGTGGAAATCACGAAGCAATGAAACCCTCCGGGATCAAACACAAAAGAACTTATAATCGGCACGTCGCTACGGAAGAAATTGAAGTGTAACTGCATTCTCTTAGAAGCAATTGAGTTGAGCCCATTAATTAAAGATTGGAGCATTATTTTCTGCCGCATTGACGTGAAACTTCTTTTCAGTATCATCCTCAATGAAAATGGAAAACTCCGCCCATGGATAGAAGGCTTTTGTTGGGCACGAATTCCTGCGCGTGAATTGTTGCGGATAGCTTGGGAAAGACCTTTGGAGTAGGCAGAAAATTCTTCCTTCATAATTACTTTAGCATATAAGATATTCTCCGAGATATTCCCCGAGATATGCTTATATCTAAACATAATAATAATACTAAATAATATATGATACTCGTATCAACTCCCCACGCTTGAAATCCACCTTGTCCTCAAGGTGGAATATCTCCGCCCAATCAAACACCGGAATATCTCCTCCCCTTTTAGTGAGTCGGTGTTTGAATATGACATCACAATTGTCAATACATCATCGTTAACTGCAGCATCACCACTGGATTTACCGGTTTGATGCACAATATAATTGGCATGAATAGAGTCCACATCAACGCAAAAAAACAGCAGCTTCGGTCGCGGTCTCGGTGTCCTCCTCAACAACATCCGCGACTTTGCTCTCACTCTCCGGCTGAGTTGTTGTACCCCTATTTCTCCGCGCCTCTTGTAAATTCTGGACGAGGCTCTTGAAATCTCGGACAATCGAGCAAAATTCAGCCCGAATTGATTGAAGGTCCTCGCGAATTTCCTCGCGAAGTTCAGCGCGTCTCTGGGAATATGTCGGCTGCCAAGCTCTCGGCCGCGGAAAGGTTGTGAGATCCGATGCTTGATGCTTTTATTCGAATTATGGACTTGTCAAATCCAGTGTTCTCGATGCTCATGTTCTCGATATATGCGATTACCTAGTGATCATTGTGATAGGATTGTGTTGGCAATGTCGCATGTTTGAATTTGTTTAGTTGGTCTATTTTGTGTCATGTCTTGAGTTCGGGAGATTTGGTTTTTCGTTGGTTGTTGTTTTGAGTTTGTCGTTTGGATTTCGCAAGCTTGAGGGCAAGCATGAGGCAAGTATGGGGGAGTTTGATGTAGCTAAAATTGTTGCATGATTTTAGGAATTATTTTGAGGATATTTTGCATGGTTTTATTTATAAACTTTGAATTATGCATGAATTGTTATTAAATAGAAAAGCTACACTAGATCTTCCCTATTTTCATATTTGCAAATGTCATCTTTTGCAAGACAAGAAGACACTTTTTACTTTTGAGTTTTCTTTCTAGTTTTACTTTCTCTCTCTAGTCTAGTGTGCTCTCTTCTTCTTCATGAAGAAACTTTCGAACATCCTCCATTGTTGCTCTTCTTAGCTTAGTCTTCTTAGTTTAATGTTTTAATGCTTGTGAATGCTCTAGTTTCATTCTCTTGTTTTGTGCTCACATTTCAAGCATCTTAACTCTTAGTTCTTGGTAGTTGAAAGAATTTATTTATGAAGCTTTGGTTCATTTATTTCTCAAGTTCTAGTTGCATTTATGTTGGTAGTTCATGTTCTTGCTTGTTTGGGTTAAAACACTTGTTTGGAAGCTTGCTATTTTCGGTCCTTGCATAGTTCTTTCTTTTTAGTAATTTTCTTGTTGTTTGAAGTGTGTTTAAGTTTCCTTTAAAGTGTTATTGTAGGAGTTTCTTTTAGTAAACAAAAATATCTGAAAAAAAAAAACAAAAAAAAAATGAATGTAGTAGTTAGTTGTTCATGTAGTTGTTTAGCTTGTATGTTGTTGCCTTATGCTTTGTCTTGTTTAACTCTTCTCTCATCTTTTTTTTAGTTAATTACTTTATGCCTGTTTGCTTATTTCTCATCTCATCTATTTTTCAAGTTATAATTAGGAAGTTATTTTGTTTATCTGGTGTTTCTTAGCTTTAATATTTATGTTGCAACATTTGATTTAATTTATGTTGTCTTAGTAAAATTAGCTTTCTCTTAGTCCTTGTGCTTCTTTAACTTAGTAATTTTCGTGAACAAGTCGTTCGTTTTCGTCTTCTTCTTTTATTCCCGTAATTTTAAATTTTAGCTAAGTGTTATGATTTTCTCGCACTTTTTTTATTAAGTACCAAGTAGCCCAGTCGATCTAAACTGCCCACTTTATGTTCCAGTTTTAGTGCTTTTGTTTTGTAGCTTTCGATTCACACATTTAAATTATCACTTTAGTTCGTAGTGTCGATTTTAGTATTTAGTACGAATTTTCTCTTCTCCCCCAATAAACTAAAGCGTGGCGGAATCTATAAAATTCCTAAGTGTAGCGAACACAACAAACAATACCGTTCCTCGTGGGATCGATATTCGGACTTCCATATACTAATTTATAGTATTTTGGGGAGAATGATCATATATAAATTTTGTTGAGAGGGAAAACACGAGTCCACGTCACTCGTGCAAAAAATTTCCTCCATTTCAGTCCTCTGAGCGGACTTCGGAGGACGATGTGCCCTTGACGAGGAGGTCAAGGAAGAGTCAGGCACTTCTGCCACCCCCGTCACGGGACAGGGGGGCTATTACTGTTCTCGTCCCTCTGGGGTCTTCTATAGCTCGAGTTGTAGCTTGGCCCCCGAGTTTTGCCGAGGTATGAGTTGCGAAGTCCCGCTTTCTTATTTTTTATCTCTTTTTTTTCTAACTCTTTCCTAACTCACTGACTCCTTGTGTAGCGGGCTAGACTCATGTCAGTCGAGCTCGACAGGTGGGCCACAGAGCACGAGCAACTCGAAAAGGCCCTTGCCATGGCGAAGGAAAGTCACCGCCTCCTTCAAAAGGTGAGGGATACCGAGACGAGGGCGTCCCGTGCTAGGGAGCAGGGTGGGGCCGGGAGGAAGGTGGTCCGGTCCGAAATGGAGCTGCTGAAGAAGCAGCAGGAGAATGAGGTGGCCCAGATAGTCCGTAGCGCTGAGGCCGGGATTATTGCTTCACGGGGGGAGCTTCTCCGAGCTTACACGGAGAAGCACTTCATGTGCTTGCAACTTTCTACCATGGTTGGCAGGCTCGGTTCCCTACTTGCCGAAGACAAGGAGAGGGACCCGAAGTCCATGATGCCGGCCTATACTCGCATAGTGGCGGACCGGCTGAAGTCCCTGCCGGTGCTGGAGGACCTCGCTTTCTCCTCCACCCTACTGACGGCTGAGGTCGTCCGCGCCTGCACAACTGACTGGGACGCTGTCATGGAGGTTGCGTACCTTAGTGTAGGTGATGTGCCACCGGCCGTGGTGGTTAGGTTGGAGGACGAAGAGGGGGAAAATTAGGAGGAGATGGATGTGGAGAAGCTGGAGTTTGGCTCTGCGCTCACCGCAACCAACGCCGACGAGGAGATGCCGGACTTCGGCACAATGCCCACATCAACCACTGTCGAGGAGGAGGCGAGAATTTTGGAGGTGGGGGCCACATGGGTGAAGGTGGCCGATGTACTGAAGGCCCCACTTGAGGGGGTGGAGGACGAGGTGGTTGATACAACGGCCCAGTCTAACCCCCCTATGATTTATTTTCTTTGTAGATAGGGTCTTTGTACTTCGGCCTAGTTGCCCCCACTGTACCCAATCCATATAAATAAATAAAATCCATTTTGTCCAAACTCTGTCTTTTATTTACTTGCTTTCACATTTCTATAGTGTGTTCTGAATTTATCTGCTCGAGATGCTGAACTGAAAGAGCTTACCCGTAAGTTGGAAAAGAAAGAGGGGGATGCACTGTAGTGGAGAGACATGTACTCCCACGCGATGAACGAAGCCGAAGTCAAGGCCATTGATATCCATATCACACTTGATAAAGTTGTGGCCCAAGTAGTTGAGTTTGATTTGAAGCTGAAGGATCTCTAAGCCGTACTGAAAGGAGCCAAGGCCGAGCTGAAGGTCTTGACGGAGGAAAATACCGAGTACGAGGAGATTATTCGCTGGAGTATTGGCTTGACTATCAGCGAAGTGGAAGACAAGATGGGGAAAATCTGGAAACAATGTCGTCTAGAGAAGGCTGAACATGGCAAGGACTCTCGACAATACCGGAGTTTAATGGATGAGTTGATGAGACTCTCCGGCCTTTATAAGAAGATTTTGGTCCGGTATCCGAGCTTTAGCCAAGATCCTAGCTAAGACCCCGAGTCTCACCAGTTCGGCGATAGTGAGGCGACACTCGGAAGAATTTGATGAGCAAGATCGTCGTGAAGCGCTGAGGCGCCGAGGTGGTGGCAGAGTACCTCGGGCCCAAAGTCGGGGACGAGGGACTTCTCGAGGTTTCAGCTCGGGTGTAGGAGTAGGTAGATTTAATTTGGACGCAATTTTGAGGGCCGAGGCACCTGAGGACTTTGTCCAAAAGTGGTTGTCTTGTAGTAAACCTCATGACCCACCGTCTTAATTTGTATCTTTTGTACCTGTAGTAATAAATAGGAAGCAGAACTATGTGTTTTTCCCGAGTTGTTGTACCTCTTAATAATAAGACCTGCGAATTTCAATCCACTTCGTCTTAATATATATATTGTGCATCTACTTTGTCTTTGTGAACAGATCACTTAGCCCATGTAGAAGTGTATATACATCAGTAGATAAATAAGAATTTGACTTCGGTTTTATCAAAGGTATCCAACCTTCACTTTACCGAAGTTGCGGTTCCTTGTTTGGCGAGTTTTATCGCTAGGAGTGGTCTCCTGATGCGCGCTTGAGTGAATATCCCGAAGTGGGGACTTGGAAGACTTCGAAAGGAGAATTACACTTCGTAGTGTAGAAGTGCGTTTTCGATCCTTAAGAGTCAGTACCGACCTGACAACGAGTCTTATACCTTCCTTAGAAGATTTTGACAGTCCTTAGGTCTTGTGTTTTCTCGAAAAGGGGGCCAGCCTTTGAGAGTTGAGTTCAAAATATTATGTACGAGCGGGACTTAAAATGCAAACACAATGCAGAAAAATAAATAATTTCATTAAGAAGAATTTGTAAAAATAAAATATTTTACATGAAAAATACTAGGACGTAAATGTTAATGTTGACACTGCCCACTTATACATAGTATTTTTTGAGATTTGAGATATGCCAAGTTCGGGGTATGAGCTCACTAGACATATGGGCAAGTTTATACGACCCTTTTCCCAGGACTCCTCGACCCGGTATGGACCTTCCCATGTAGCTTCGAGCTTGCCAAGCTTTTCTACCTTGCTCACTTCGTTATTTTTGAGTACGAAGTCTCCGACCTTGAACTGCTGTGTCTTCACCCTTTGGTTGTAGTACCGGGCTACCTGTTGTTTGTACCGAGCCTCCTTTATAAATGCGAGCTCTCTTTTTTCTTCTACAAGGTCGAGGTCAGTTCAGAGATTTTCTTCGTTGGCTTTAGCTGAGAAATTTACCGTGCGAGGACTTGAGATGCCGATCTCCAGTGGGATAACTGCTTTTGTCCCGTAAACTAGGTTGTACGGTGTCTCTCCGTTTGATGTTCTAGGAGTTGTCCAATACGACCATAAGACTTGTGGCAGGTTTTCAACAATAGGCCTTTGGCTCGATCTAGGCGAATCTTTAAGCCTTTAATTATAGTCCGATTAGTCACTTCGGTTTCACCATTCGCTTGTGGATGGGCGACCAAAGTGAACCTTTGCTGGATCTTGAGCTCTAGGCACCACTCTTTGAACAACTTATCAGTAAACTTGTCCTGTTATCCGAAACGAGGATGTGAGGGATCTCGAAGCGAGAGACGATGTATTTCCATACGAAGTTGCGGGCCTTTTGCTAGTGATTTTTGCCAAGGGCTCAGCTTCGACCCACTTCGTAAAGTAATGTATTGCCATAATCAAGAACTGCATTTGTCCCGGGGTCTTCTCTAGTGGACCCACTATGTCTATACCCCACTGCATAAACGGCCAAGGGCTTTGTATACCCATGAGGTCGGTTTGCGGCAGCTTCGGGACATTTCCGTAGATTTAACACTTCGGACACGTATTGACGAGGTTGGTTGCTTCCTGAACCATTTTCGGCCAGTAATACCCCCACCGCATGATCTTTTTAGACAACTTTCTGGCTCCGATGTGGCTTCCACATGATCCTTCGTGGACTTCTCTTAGCACGTAGTCCGCCTCCTAGGGTCCACACATCTTAATAACGGTTGTATGTAGGATTTCCTGTAGAGGGTCCCCTGCTTCAGTTCATAACGAATAGACTTGCAGAGTATTTTCCTGGCTTCGAGCTTGTCAGCAGTTTGCCTTTCTCTAGGTACATGAGAATGGGCGTTATCCAATTTGGCTCGTCTGTCACTAGGTTCACCTCAACTTCTTCTATACTCCGATGTTGCACTTTCTCTACCGGGGGATCCTTTGATGATGATGCAAGCTTACTTAGGGTATCAGCTCGACTGTTCTGAGCTCTAGGGATGCGAACTACCCGGAAGTATGAAAAAGTCTGCTGTAACTGCCGAGCTTTTTCTAAATACTTCTTCATCTTCTCTCCGCAAGCTTCATTCGTACCCAGGACATGGCCCACAATGACTTGGGAGTCGATGTGCACTTTTATGGACTGGATTTTGAGGCTTTGAGCGAGGCGTAGTCCGGAGATGAAGGCTTCGTACTCTGCTTCATTATTCGTAGTTGGAAAAGTGAAGCAAAGTGAGTAAGTTACCTCATGTCCATCAGGCGCGATGAGTAAGATGCCAGCTCCACTTCCTGTTTTTCCCGAAGCACCGTCCACATATCCTTGCCAACAGTCCTTTGGCTTTGCGTTGGGGACTTCGACTTCCACTTTGGCTTCCGAAAGGGGTGATTTTCCTCGAAGCGGGATTTAACTAGGAACTACTAGAGCCTGCCCTTTTATGGCTTTCCGGGGGAAAACTCGATGGTGTGTTCCCCCAATTCGATGGCCCATTTTGCTATTCTGTCGGAGGCCTCTGGATTTGTTAGGATTTGCTGGAATGGAAGGTCAGTAAGGACCCGTATAGTGTGAGCGTGAAAGTACGGTCGTAGCCTCCATGCGGCGTTTACTAAGGCCAGGGCAGCCTTTTCTAGTGGTTGGTACCTCGTCTTTGGCCCCTTTAATGCTCAATTGATGAAGTAGACGAGATACTAGTGTCTTCCTTCTTCTCATACAAGCACAACACTGACTGTCTCATCGGAGGCCGCTAGGTATAATGAAAGGTTCTCCCCTTCTTTAGGTACCGACAATATAGGGAGTTTGGATAAGTACCTTTTGAGGTCCTCGAACGTTTTCTTATGCTTCTTTCCCCATTCGAACTTATGAGCTTTCTTCAATATTTTGAAGAAAGGCAGTTACTTCTTGGCAGCCTGCGAGAGGAAACGACTTAGTGCGGCCAAACGCCCCGTCAATTTTTGTACATCGTGGATGGACATCGATATTGTCATCTCCTGAACAGCTTGTACTTTAGATGGGCTAGCCTTGAGCCTTTCCTTTGACACCCAGCATCCTAAGAACTTTCCGGACTGCACCATGAATGTACATTTCTGGGGGTTCAACTTCAGGTTGGCACTTCGGAGGATGTCGAGAGTCGCTTTGAGATTGTCCACGCAAGTGGTCGTGTCTTTGCTTTTCAAGACTATGTCATCGACGTACACTTCCACAGTCTTGCCGATGTGATGCTGGAACAATTTGTCCACTATTCTTTGGTAAGTGGCTCCTACATTTTTCAGTCCGAATGACATCTTTTTATATGCAAAAACAACGAAGTCAGTAATGAATGTTGTTTTGGACGCATCCTCGTCATTCATTAAAACTTGGTGATACCCTTTGTACAAATCTAGAAAGCTAAAAATTTCGAAGCCTACTAAGGCTTCAACTTTCTTATCGATGTTCGGGAGTGGATAACAGTCTTTGGGGTAGTACTCGTTGAGGTTGGTGTAGTCTATGCACATCCCTCATCCTCCTCCTTCTTTCTTGACCATGACTGGGTTGGCTATCCAGGTCGGAAACTTGACTTCGAGCATAATTTGCGCTATCAACAGTTGATGCACTTCGTCATGTATCACATGGTTCCTTTCAGCCGCAACGAGTCTCTACTTCTGTCTCACTAGCTTGACTTCGGGGTCGATATGTTGCAGAAATGGTGGGGGAGTTAATGGAAGTTGCGGAAATCATGGGAAGACTGGGGCTGGTTTGGCGCGTTGCCAACGTCTTCAATGGTAATGGGCAGGCATCATGACAGATTTTCCGGGACCGCATGGTTCCCACGATTCTATCTTCAGATTTCCCGCTCCTGCTGTAAGACCGGAGTTCAGTGGCCTCGAAGTGATGGACTCCTTCCTGTTTCCGAACTGACTGCGCTGTGTTGGACCGAAGTGCACTACCGAACTGATTGTATTGTGTTGAACTGAAGTGCATTGACGAACTGATTCATAACTGGGATGGGCCAAACCGCTCTAGGCCTCGTTAATACTGGACTCAATTCTATTGGGCTTCTTAACTAGGACTAGGGGTTGGGTCGTATCCCATTTTCTTTTAGATTTCAATGAGACTTAAGTTTGTGAAATTCTTTTTTAGGAATGGTTTTAGGGTGTTGAGACATTATAAAAAAAATGCTAAAAGTTCTTTTTTTATATATATATAAAGTTGAAGTTCAGATCATAATAATAATTGAAAGTTCACGACATTTTTGAAAATAAATCGAAGTTGGGGCCTAAAATAAAAAATTGTTGAAAGTGTAGGCCATAAACTACCCCGTCCTTATACCAATACTATTGTACACGTTTTTTTATCGAAATCTAAGATGAGTTTTAGAATACAATTTTGTAATATATATATATACACGGAATATTCACAAGTTTATTTTTTGTTTGAAGTAATTTGTTGCTTTGAAGTATTTTTTGGTACCAAACTAATCAAACCAACGAGAAACACACTCATTTCCAGTAGCGAATGACAATTCTTGAACACTTGTAAAACAAGCAACAGTTACAATAACGAAAGCAAGTCACAAAATTTAAGGGAAAAGAATCACACAATCACACACGAGTGTTGAATAATTAGAAAAATGAATTAATGGAAGCTAGTGAAATGGACGATCACTCTGCTTGCCGAAAATGCCCTTGCCATAAGTGGAAGAAATGACAGTAATGAGAAGTGGGAACTGCAGCAGCACGAAGGACGATATGGGTAGACAAGTAAGTGCAGCCACCGGTATGAGAACCCACGCCTGCTTCTGTCCAAAAACAAGATACAAAGTCGCACTGAAGGCAACCATCATGAACAAAATCGAAAGGAAAAGAGTAACCAGGCCAATGCAAAGCCTCTTAGGCAGAGCATACAGAAAGTCTTGCTCTGCATAACGTGACGTCAGAATCGACAAGAACATCAACAGAGAAGTGGCCGAGGTTAAGAGAGATGCAGCATCCGAAACTGCAAATACTGTGAATGCTCTTGATTTCGACATCACAGGATAGCCATTTTCTGATTGGTTGCCACCTGGCACCGTGATTGCCGCAGCAAATACAACTGTGACAATCAATGCTGCAGCAATGGTGCATGAGGTAGCCGTATCCTTCATCCACTTTTCCCCTTCTGCTTTCAAATTTGCGTGTTCTTCCGTAAATATTATAGCAGGTGTTTTCCCGGCAAGGTTTATTTGATCTTTGGTATAAGGAAAGACAAACTTTTCTACTTCCTGTCCATTCACACCACCGTATACATTAACAATCAGTATATATGTATAACTATATTGAACGTAACCGACATATTATTTACCTTAAACCACTGTAGTTCACGCTGCATCTGGAGAGCTGCTCCAGAAACTAAATTGAGCTTGTGCGGAGGTGCCAGAAATGCAGCCATGTGAAGGATAGAATTCCCAGAAGAGTCAGTGCGGTCGGTGTATTGGTATCTTTGGTTGGTAGTCTGATACAAGAGGTTAAACACTTTTTCACAACGGCCTCCCACTGCAAAGTGTAAAAAGATCTGCCTAGTAGAATCATCAGCCAAGTAAATCGCTTGAGGAAATGTCCCTACAATTACTTCTATAATTTCATGGTTTCCGGCGATGGCTGCTCTTAGCATGGCTTCTCCATAGATAGCTACAGCTCTTTCGTATCCTAACGGTTCCAAGTGTTGGCATATTCTTTTCGCAAGCTGTAGCCCTTGCTCGCGCATCCATAGCTTTTTACGTGTCCTCTTTACACAGAGTACTAGAATACATGGAAAATTAGATTAAAACAAGACATCTCTCCCTTTCACCTTGCATTTTTCGGCATCCATTTTTACGTTTTTCGTTGATGGCTATTAAAATAAAATTTTAAATTACGATAAAGAAAAAAGTAGTTCAAAAATTTATTTAAATACCTATGAAGGAGAAGCGTGGAAATATATATCGAAAAATGCCAAACAAAAAAGTCTCAATATCTAATAATAATAATAATAATAATAATAATAATAATAATAATAATATATACTATATATATATACTAGAGTGT
>JAOWBJ010173982.1:0-11597 GCA_028566335.1 Monarda citriodora | reverse complement strand
GCACTTGGCATATTTCCAATTTAAAGAAGTTTTATGTATAAGTGGGCGATCTGTAGGATAGACATATAGTATTGCATAATTAGGGCTTCATGTAAATATTTTTCATTGTTCTTTTGGAATTCCGAACTTTATTAATAAAATTTCTTTTTCATTCATTTATAAGTCTCATTAATGTTTTTTGCATGCCCTACTTATATATAAAAATTCACACATTAAATTCTCTAACGCTGGCCACCTTATGAGACATCACTTATCTCCGGACTCAATAAACCCGAACACAAGGTTTACAAGTCCCACAAAGGAGAAATCGATACTTCGAACTATCTTTGACCTAGGTCATCGCAAACAAGAAGTACATACCCCAACCAATGGCGACCTTAGTTGCTACAAAAGAGGGGCAACCTAGTTTCGAACTAGTCATGACTCCGGTCGTCGCAAAACAGAAGCAATACATACTTCGAAAAAGCACAGACATATGTAGCCGCAAACAAGAAGTAATATTAGATCGCAGCTCGCAAAAACGAGTTACGACGAACATAAGATATTATTATAGAAAAGGAAGATGTTCTACGATACAAGTTCCTATCTATTACATCATGGTCGGCGAGTTTTATTGCCTGGACTGAAGTTCAACCACATGTCCGAGAAGTCTTGCTGAGCCTCAAAGTTGGTGTTCAAAAAGGTGTCGAGGTTGACAGCGCGGCCCCGTCCCCCTCCGGCTCCGCGACCTGATCTACCCCGACCTGTTGACCGACCACCTCTGCGACCTCTGACTGCAACAGTTTGAGTTCGTTGGATATTCATAGCTCGCGCCGGTTACCGAACAACAACAGCAGATGATGGACCAACCTTGTCAAAGGAGCAATCGCCAACTAGTTTGCAAAGTGAGGGGTACCGATCCAAGATCACATTATAGTATCAAGCTATATCCTTCAACTCGAGGATCTTTTCATGAAACACCATGGGTTCGCAATCTGGACTGCGACCATATTTATTACAAGTTGTGACCAGTTTCTGCACTTGTGAAATTGGCACACCACCAGTCCGCTGAACGAAGAGTTTGTAGGCCACATTCTCTTGGTCAATCTTCTCCAGTTCTTTACTTGTACGCTTTAGCTCATCCTTAGCTTCTTCCAGCTCATCATGAAGGAGTGTATATCGGGCATGTAGCTCATCATATTTAATTTGAGCCAATCTTTCTACCTATCTCCGCAACAGCTCGGCTATATTATTCTTTCCAATGTCTCAGTTCGCCGTCCTAAGTGTTCACCGAACTAGGTCCGGCACAGACTATGGCAGCGGACTGATTGTACTTGTCCTTCCAAAAAGCAGTCTCAGCCTCTGCGGCCTGAAGCGAATCCACCAGTTCATTTATGCGAATGATGAAAAGAGACGCATCTAACATCTCAGGAGACGGCGACTGAATACAGATAGAAAATAAAGAGAGAAAGAGCCAAATTTAGATATTGAAGGTGAAATATTTCTTTATTATATACAAAAAAACAGTGCCCTATTGGCACTGTAAGTACATCACAGCCTAGCACAAGAAAAAAATTAAGAAGGAGGCGAACCAACTCTAGCATCATTGTTGGCTTCCTCCTCCGGCTCGCTATGCATCGTCTCTCCCTTGGACACTTGAGAGAACACCTCATCGATTTCGACCTCCCGGTCGACCTCCATAGCTCGCACTGCCTCCGCCGTCAAGTGAACAGAGGCGGACTCCAACTCCTTCAGCAGAGGGAATTACAGAGGCCAGCCCACACCTCCTCCACCAGAGCCCAGTTGTTCTCAGCTTCAGTCTGGGACGGGCACATATACTTGGAAAGGTCCAAGTTCGGGTGGTCAGCCTTCACGGTTCCCAGCGTCTCCACCACAGCGGCCTCACCAGCGGGCCTTGGTCCGCAACGACCTCCTCCATAAATTGGAGTGTTCACTCTGCAGACTGCGGAGTTCTAGCCTCAGGGCCGCCAACGAAGACTGGGGGAACTCCTCCGCTTTTCGAGCCATAACGGCTTCCGCCTCCGCGGCCTCTGCCCTCTTCCGGAGGGAGTCCATCTCCTCCTGCGAGCTAAGGAGGGCCTTTGCCGCAGCCCCCTTCTTCAGCAAGGAGGCAGCCCGCGCCATTAAATGCTAGCCCTCAGCCAGCATTCCCTCAGCGACCTATCACAACAAAACCTCAAAATAGTCAATACAATTACTTTAATTAATTAAAGACAAAAGAGAGGTTTGACAGTTACCTCCAGTTCGCTGGGTGGCATGTCCACGCTCAGCTCGTTGATCAAATCGACCTGCGAGCTCAAAACAGTCGAAACCTTGGCAGGTTCCTTGAACCCATGCTTCATCCGCTTCAACTCTCGCGTCGGCATGGAGGACAATCCCTCAACTCGGGGCCAAGTGAGATCGTCCTACGTCCGCTCCAAGGACGTTGCGGACACTTCGACATTGTCGGCCTCCGTCGACCTCTTCTTGGTCTTCAACTTGAGGACCACTGCATGCGAACAGAAACAGTTAAATCAGTTCGCAAAAATTAACTTCAAAAAACAGACCGAGGAACAGAACCCCTACCCTCCCCCGCCACCTTTGCGGTAGATGGATCAGCAAGGGCACGTCGTCTCTTGGCCTCACCTATAAGTCTCTCTTTCAGTTCGGGATACAGAAGAGAGACTTTAATTTTTCCTAATGGGTCAGTCCGCCAACTAAAGAGTGGCACGCCTACATCAACAACTCAAAGGAAGAAAAACTTCGAGTGCCACTCTTGAACTTTATTAGGCAAGCCAGCCTTAGCCGGAGAGTTCGGCGTAAGGTAGTACCAGCTCGTAGAAGTCTTAAAAAAGAAAAAATTAAGTACCATATCCCGAGTCAGGGCCTGTTTTGCCTCAGACTCCAGATAGGCAAGATGACAAAAAGAGTTGGGGGTTATCTACCCTAATGGCAGTTCGTAGGCCGCAAGAAGGGATATATATGCAGAAAGTAAGGGGAAGCGAAGATCACTGCGAAGTGAGTCTTCGTACACGGTGATGAAGGCAAAAGGAGGGGCACATGCCCTATCAGAAGGACCCGGAACAATGAACTCAGCGTTCTCGGGGACGTTAAAATCAGCGCATAATTCCCTAATGGAAGAAAGAGACAAGGAATAAGTGTACCTATTTACACTTCCCAACCCTTCAACGGTTGGGAAAGATGTATTCACAGTGGTGAAAGAATCCCTACCCACCCTATACATAGTAACCGGCGTTGTACTCCTACCCATTCTACCTTGGACGATGTGACTTTGGAAGAAGCCATACTTACTTGTTATTCACAGCAGCAAAGACGGACTCGACAAGTAGGTTTGAGTTCACCGGAAGTCTGCAATTTCGGAGGAGCTTTCGCCGGAGTTTTTTTCTTAAAGAGTGAAAGAGAAGAAGTGATAAAAGAAATGGCGGCAAGTGTATGTTATACGCTTCACATTCAAGTGACGCACCACATCCCGCCTTCCTATTAGGCCAAAAACCTCGAAAGCCCAACCGGTGTATTAAATGTAAAGTAACTGACACAATGTCAGTACATTAGCTCGATGCCCTTTCGCATTCGGTTTGCAGTTCGCAAGCTCACCCCTTCCCAGCGGGCTATGCCCGCTGCTCGCGTCCACTTTGACGGGGGCCACCAGTTCGCGAGCTAGCCCCTTCCCAGCAGCGTATGCTCGCTGCTCGCGTCCACTTTGACGGGGGCCACCAGTTCGCGAGCTCGCCCCTTCCCAGTGGGGTATGCTCGCTGCTCGCGTCCACTCTGACGGGGACCACCTGTTCACGAGCTCGCCCTTTCCCAGCGGGGTACGCTTACTGCTCGCGTCCACTTTGACGGGGTCCACCAGTTCGCAAGACACCTCCACCCAGCGAGATGTCCTCGGACACGCTCAAATATCCTCATCCCTACCTCTATATGGGGGGCGAAGTGATAGTACACGGCCTAATACATAGGCCCAAGCACAAGGCCCAATAAATATGGACCTCGATAAGAGCTTGGCCTAAAGCTATTCGACCCGAACACAAGGCTCACTCCGAAGAATACAAACCTAAGCAGATCGCAGAAGCTCATTAAGGCCCAGTCCGGCCCAGTTCGATACAGGCCCAAGTCGGAGAGCTCGCGCCAGCTCACTATCAAAACTCCTACTACAACAAGGACTACTACTCCAAGCCTATCCCCAAGATTTATTATAAAGAGATAGAGATTCAGATATATCTCATGTAAAAAGATGTCAACAAAGGCCTTAAGGTGATCCAATCAGGCCCAATCTTTGTATTAGAGTAGGACTCTACTTATAAGCCTATAAATAAAGACACTAGGATAAGAGACACACACTCTCATACTCACAAGAACAATACAGATTTTCCCCTTTCTTTCCCGTGGACGTAGATCTGTCAACACAACAGATCGAACCACGTAAATCCCTTGCGTTCTTACTCTTTTTTTTTAGTTCTTCGTCATATAAACGAGCCCATAAAAAGCATAATCGATCACTATCGCCGCCTGTGGGAACATTATTTTCGTGTTCGACCAAAGCTTTTCATATACCCGTTCAAATATGCCTCCGAAGAACCACAACACGCGATCAAACGCTTCACGGGCTTCAGTCGGTAACAAGGATGTT
The DNA here is from genome assembly GCA_028566335.1 of Monarda citriodora. Classification (NCBI taxonomy): domain Eukaryota; kingdom Viridiplantae; phylum Streptophyta; class Magnoliopsida; order Lamiales; family Lamiaceae; genus Monarda; species Monarda citriodora. The sequence goes on along the minus strand of JAOWBJ010173982.1, from coordinate 6,967 downwards.
AATCCGAACAAGGATACTAATCCAAACAAGGATGCTGAGACCGTCCCCCGCCCTAAAGATCTAATGTGCAATCCAGACTCGAACTTGGTGCTGGAAAAGGTCCCTACTGATCGGGATGGTGACGAGGTTGGCTCCAACAAGGAAGGGAGCCACCAGGCCGCATCATCGCGGCATACCGGATACGAAGTAGCTATCCAGGATTTCCTGGAGATCAACAAGGACAAGTTGACGCAATTTATCCAGGCATACAAGGGTCCCAACCAGGATGGGCCCCAAAAACAGCAAGGGTCAACCCGCAATCGGGGAAACAAGGATCCGAGCGTGGAGATTGTTCGGGATCGGCCTCGAGATCGTAGTCTGCCCCGACATGCGCCTCGAGATCGCAACCATCCTCATCGCAGTCGGTGCGACCCATCACCCCGCCCCGCAGGTCGTACCGCAACCAAGACTGCTCTTTTTCGCGATCTCCATCCATAGAGAGATCCCACCACCACCGTGGAGGGTTCGATTCTTACAGGTTGATGACAACCCTATTCACTCGGGAGATCTGCGAGACTCGTCTTCCGAGCAGCTACAAGGTGCCCAACATCCAGCCTTATGATGGACAAAAAGATCCAAGGAACTTCCTTGGACAATTCTAATACAACATGTGGAACCAAAACCTGGAGGAGGTTCACATGTGTAAGGTCTTCCCCGAATTACTGGTCGACACAGCTCGGGTATAGTTCGACAACCTACCCCCTAATAGTATTTGCTCATATCGCAAACTCGTGAAAGTCTTCAAGAGACGCTTCCACCAAAAAGCGAAGCCAAAGTTTACTCCTGCACAACTGTTGACCATCAAACAAGGAGATGGTGAATCAATCAACGACTTCCTGACCCGCTTCAATCATGAAGCGTTGAAGGTAGATGATGCCAGCAACTTGCTGATCATATCGGCATTCCAAAACGCCTTGCGACCCGGTGCTCTCTACCGGGAACTCGTGAGGCGGGAACCCCAAACACAAGCGGAGCTTTGGAAGATCGCCGACGAGTACGCGCGAGCGGATGATGCTGGCCATGCGCGTTTTCTATGCATATACTTGTGGATTTCTATGATCTTAGTATTGATGGATGTATTTTGGATTGATATTGATTTCCTTAGAATAGATTGATGATTTTTACATTGAATTGCCTTCGATTTATTTCTCTACTTGCCTAGTTTCATTCATGTCAATGTTGGTTTACTTTGTTGGTGAATATGCCTTTTTGTCTTTTGGTTTTTGTTCTATGCTTTTACTAGATTCCATTTCCTTGTGCTAGGCTAGAGATTGTCTATTTTCCTTGCTCATTTCATTATGTCGATTCATTGCTATTTCATTGCTTTTAATTCACTAGGACTTAGAACAAATCATTCAATTGTGTCTGAGTTAGTTTAGAAGTAGATAGGGAGTGCGTGTTCTTTCGATTTCGCCCTTAAAAACATTCCTTGAGAGACGACTTGGGTGACGCTTTCCTATGCTATACATAACCTCTTAATGTTGTGAGCATGCGTTAGCGTCAAACAAATTTTGGTGCCGTTGCCGGGGAATATTTTAGGCGTTGATTGTTAGAACATTTATATAAAAAAAATAAAAAAAAATATGTTGTTTACTTTGTTCTTGTTCTTTCCATTTTAGTTTCTATTTTGTGTTGGTATTTCTCTTGCTTACTTGTGGTTGTTTTTCGGTGTATGCAAGGTAGGCGAAGCAAACAAGTGCGTTTGGTGCCTTTGATCGACAATATACATCGAAGAGCGGACATACTAGCAAGAGTGAAAGAGGAAGAAGAGTGGGAAGAGTACGTCTTCGAGTGGTTGTTTAGAGAAGATTGTGGAGACAAAATGGTGTTGATGGGAGACTTTGCTCATCCGACATTTGGGACGATGACATCCGCGATAGTTTTGACTACGGATGTACGCAACCATTAACTCAAGCCACAATATCAAACTCTCTTGCCTTCTTATCATGGGATGAATGAAGACGCGTTGACATTTATCCAAGAGTTTTGCTCAACGGTTCAAAATTTCCCGTTGGGTGGGATTTCTGAGGAGAACTTAAGGATGAAGTGCTTCCCGTTGACACTTAATGATAGGGCTAACACGTGGTATATGTCTCTACCCGCAAACTCGCTCTCTTCATGGCGACATGTTTGTGAAAAATCCATGCTAAAGTACTATCCTAATCGGAAGACTCAAGAAATCCGAGGGAAGATTATGAATTTCATTCAAGGAGTTGACGAGGCTATTCATGAGGCTTGGGACCGCTTTCAAGAGTTACTTCAACATTGTCCTCACCATCAAATGGCCGAAGAAATGCTAGCGCAATTGTTTTACGATGGACTCAATCAAACGAGTCAATTCATGGTGGACGCCTCAGCGGGTGGAAGTATCGCGAATAAGACTGCCGAGGATATGAAGGATATTTACCAAACGTTATCGGCGAGCTCCTTACAAAAGTCCTCAAGAGCAAGGGGTAGAGAGGTACAAGCTATTGAGCCAAGTCCGGACCTTAAAAAGCGGAAGATCAGTGAGGACCTTTATTTCATGTGCATGGAAATAAGGTCGGAGACGTCGCGCAATATTCTCCAATGCTAGGGCTATCTTCTCGAGCGGTTGGTACCTCGCCTCTGGAGATTTCAGGGCTCGGCTTATAAAATACACCGGGAGTTGCCGACGTCCTTCCTCTCTTACCAACACCACGCTTATGGTTTCGTTCGAGGCGGCGAGGTATAGGGAGAGGGCCTCTCCTTCCTTTGGGACAGAGAGAGTAGGGAGTTTAGAAAGGTACTGCTTATGCATATCATATATATATATATTAAATATACTTCAAACTCTCACGTATTAAAATCGCGAGTAGATCGCCATCCTAGGTAGGTTATATAGAATTAAAAATCGCGTCACATCTATACTACTCTCTCTGTCCCACTCCATTAGTCCACATTTCCTTTTTGTTTGTCCCATTATTAGTCCACTTTCCTTTTTTGTCTCTCACAACAAATATCATTATAAAATTCACTCTCTGCTTTATTGGTTTCTGTGCCAAAAGCAAAACGGACTAATGAGGCGGGACGGAGGGAGTAGTACCTAAAAAAACAGCAACACGATAAGGTCCAAAGGTAGCTAAAAATAGAAAAAAAAAATAAAAAACATAATAATCACGACCAAAAAATTCAATAATCACGAAATCAATATCAACAAAATAATCACGAAATCAAACCGCTCGCACATTTACAAAAAATTCAATAAGCACGAAACAAAAAATTCAACATAAAATTCAAAATAAAAATTCAATAAATAGGCAATAAACACGAAATCAAAGAACTGCTCGTCTGCTCCCACCAGTGATATACGAGCAGATCTGCTCCCAAGGACGGCGACGGTGGAGGCTGGAGGAAGGAGATGAGCAGCGGCGGGAGGAGCAGATCTGTGGTGGAGGCGTCTTGCGGTGGCGGAGGCTGTTGGAGGAAGGAGCGGCGGCGGTTGGAGGAAGGAGATGAGCAGCGGTGGTGTCTCGGAGGAGCAGGGTGGCGTGGAGGAGCAGATCTATGGTGGAGGCATCGTGCAGAGGCTGGAGAAGCGGCGGCGGCGGCGGCGGAGGCTGGAGGCGGAGAGAGGGAACTAGAGAGAGATCTCTAATTTTTGAACGAGAGAGAGAGCAGACAACAATCCCGCTTTTATTTTTAATTCTTGGGGAGAATTGGAAATACATTATTTGTGCAGGGGGAAAAAAGAGTCCGAAAATTGAAAAATTGGCTATTATTTGTGTTTTTTTAAGTTGTTGGCTATAATTTGACTTTTGCTAACTCATATGAGTAAATACTACCATTATCACAAAATACAAAATGTTACCCATTTTTGATATGCGAAATGTCCAAACTGCTCATGCTTCCCCAAAAATAGAAATTGTTACACAATAGTTATATAATTGATTTATTCACTCATTTATTTTCATTTCAGCCAACTCAGCTGAATATGACCGATACTAACTAAGCCTACTTGCCTACTTTTATTGTTAACGTTAACCATTTTCATTTAATTTTAATTGTATCTACCGCGTTAACTATTTCTATTTAATTTTGATTATACATGCTGCAATACGCAGGCACTTGCTAGTTTGATCATAAAACTATTGTAGCTAAATCCTAAATAAATAATTGAGAGTGATTTTTCCAAGTTAAATCATCCTTTTAACATCTCTAGGACTCTTTGAAGTTTCAACATTTATTGAATACGTACTCATTTAGTAATTTGATCAAACAATTAAAGTTTTAAAATGAGGATATTAAGACTGCCCCCAGTGCGCGGCTTGGTGATGCAGGGCGCCACCCCATCCACCGCCGTGGGGTGCCGCGCGATTTCCGGAGCCCAGCGGTGGGGCTCTCGCGTCTGGTGTCCGGACGCTCGGTGTTGGGCGCATGAGCGTCCACCGTGACGCTCGTGACGCTCAATTTCTATTTTTTTTCTTTTTTTAATGCCGTTTAACGGCTATTTTTTTTAAAAAAAAATCAATTAATTTTATATCTATTTTAAAAACGGCTATATCCCTAATTATCCTCTATAAATACATCTTCATCCTCATTCATTTTATACACCACAATTCTCATTACTTCCAAAAGTTTACATATATTTTCCCACAAATTTCCATATTTTTTTGCTATCAAAATGACATCTTCTTCCTCCACGTCGTCGTCATCTTCTTCTTCTTCGTCTGACGATTTGATGGAAGTTTTAAAACAAAGACGAGCATACACTGCAGCTGAGAGGGAAAGAATGCGCAAAGAGCAGGAGGACTCTCAAGCCCGGCCCCGACGACGCTTATCAGCACGGAAGAATTACATCGATCGTAACCGTGTGCAAGGTGCAGCCCGTTTGATGGCCGACTACTTTGGTGATCAGCCAACCTACGGGGAAGGTATTTTTCGACGTCGTTTTCGAATGTCTAGAAATTTATTCCTCCGCATCGTGCAAATATTGGAGGCGCGCGAGCCGTATTTCCACCAACGTCAAGATGCAATCGGGAGGGATGGATTCACAACCATTCAAAAGTGCACTGCTGCGTTGCGTCAACTTGCCAACGGAGGCGCTGCCGACCACTACGACGAGTATTTACGTATGGCCGAGTCGACGAGCATAGAAACATTGAAGAGATTATGCCGGTCGGTTGTTGCTATATTCGGGGGCAACTACTTGAGGCGACCCACCGCACAGGACTGCGAGCGCCTGTTGTCAATGCACAATGAGCGTCATGGCTTTCCGGGTATGTTAGGAAGCATCGACTGTATGCATTGGAGTTGGAGGAATTGCCCAAATCATCACATTATAATTTTAATTTTGAGGTATTTTTGTCCCCATAAAGGTTGGTGGATTTCGATCGAAACTTCCAAACAAATATATATAATTAAAAACTTATCTTTTTTTTTTGCCCAACTACGTCTACCCTATCGACGTGTTGCAAGACGAGAAGCGGCTGGCACAAGAACCGACGAGCAAAGCCGACGAATCATATATACCTTTGAATCCCTGACCAATCGGCGGCGAAGCTCGAGCACAGCGGCGTAGAGGTAGGGGCGAGGATGCTCAATCGTTCATCTCCAAAGCAAGTACGTATTCCTCTATTGGTTCTATATTGTTGCTCAAACGTTCTTTCTTTTGTCTTCACCATCGTATATCCATAAGCAAATGATGGAATTTGGACTCATTCTATTGAGCTCGTTGATTATGATTGATGGTAGAGAAACGCTTTATTTAGATGCACGTTACGTGAATACAACTTGTGTCTTTATTTTAAAATATAATATTTGATCATTTATATTGTGGTAGAAATTGATCTAATTACACACACAATGCCAGTTGGAATCTTCTATTGTCTTAATATATTAACATCACGTGGTATGATCAATAATTCGGGATTTAAGATATATAGAAGGAATATATATATAAGAAATAATAATTACAATGGAAATTGTAATACAAAAAAAACTTGCCACGGGCGTACTAAAGCTATTATAAAAATGTGAAGAAAATTAAAACGCAAAAATACTAATCAAATAATGCAAACCGAGTCGAGAATAGCCCTTCATCCGCAAGATGAAATACGCCCCAGTAGTGCTCACGGTTTGGCGTATCTTCCCTAAAGATAAAACGGTTTCGTCCTTTGTGAAGTAGCATCACGAAACACAAATGCTCCAACGAACTAAATGAGGTGAGGAAGAGCTCAAAGAATGACAAGGAAATATGAGTGCACTCAATATGTATTTCTACAGAGTTTCGTTATGCAAAAGTTGAAGAAAAAATGTGTATTGAACAAATGCACAACATACTCCTTTTATAGGCCTCTCACAAGGGGTTACCATGCATTAGCAATGCATTTTTCGTGGCTGATAATGGCATTAACCTCCACTAAAGATAGTGGAGATAATAACCCAACCATGCAGTCTTTGAAACCCCAAGAACTTGGTTCAATGTGAAAACTAAGTTATAAGAGTTCGTGTGATAACACTCATCTTACCTATTCCCTAGAAAGCACTTGAGTGTTGTTATCTTGCACTGTGGTGAGGTTAAGTCACTTTGACTTTTAATGATTCCTAAATGCATCAAGGAGGCTGAGTATGACAAGATACTCAGGAAAGAATCACTTATATAAGTGTTGAAGTGTGGCCGCTTCGAGTGATTTACACTTATGAATCCAAAGTGGAAGTCCATGGCCGAAATGGGTCCAAAACGTGAGAACGGATGAGGTTGAGATGTCTAAGTGTTGACATCATTGTCTCTATGCACGCCGTGGAGGACTAGTTCAAAGCATAATGCTACTAGACCGTCTGTGTACTCGATGGTGTTTGACTAGGGAAGGTTCAAAACCACAAACTACTTATCTCAATGCTTAGACGTTTCTCGAGGATTCAGCTCTTGCATTTGCTTACATTTGCATGAGGTTATCTCACTCATGTG
>JAOWBJ010173875.1:0-11598 GCA_028566335.1 Monarda citriodora | reverse complement strand
CACTAAACACTCTCGTCTTAATTTTCGCTTCGAAATAAAATTTCTCAATATTTATGAGGAGGGAGTACAATTTTATCAAATTGAAACATCCTCGTTCATTTTCATGAGTTAAACGTATAGAATTAATTATGCCCATTCCAAAAATAGTCATCTAAACCCTAGCTATAATGGACCCGACGTACTATTGCATGCTCTCTTAATATTTAATGTCTTTTCATGTTCTAACTCCCTTCTATTTTTTCAATTATTATTTTTACTTTGAATAAAATATCAGGCACGTTTCGATTAAGATAAATTATAATAATACGCCAAGTGTTTTTTTCGAATAATATCACGTGTTCATGTGCACAAAGTTACAGCATAAAATCAGAAAATAAAACTTATTTGGAGTAGAAATTTGTAGTAGTACTATTTGGAAATAAAAAATTACTTATGCCATCTATCGCGGCCGAAATGGTCTGTTTATTTTTTTGAATTTTCGAGTTCGCATTTCCACCGAAACTTCATATGAGTTTATAAATATTGTTTTGAAGTATTTTTTTCTTTTACGAGATACTAAGCGTGGCGTAGTATCCCGTAAAAGAAAAAATAAATAAAAACGATATTATAAAACTCGTATGTTTCAGTGAAAATGCGTGTCTGAAAAGTCAAAAAAACAAGGGCAAAATTTAAAAAATACCCTTTTTGAAGATGCATCTTCAAAACTACCCATTTCATTAAAATAATATTATTAAGGCCCACTTTTCTGCAAAAGTGATAAGCTTTTGGCAGTAAAAATCAGAAAAAAAAAATCGAATCAAATAAGAATAAAATCAGATTCTATTTGACAATGAATTGACATTAATGGGCCCCTACTTTCATGCAAAAAAACGGTAAAATAGTGAATAAATACAAAACAAAACCCTCACCTAGCCCACTTCTCTCATTCCAACCCTCTCCCTCTCTCACGGTCGTCGAACAGAAAAAGCAAAAAAAACCTCCAAATTTTTTTGCAAGCCCAACAAATTCAATTCCTTTCAACCGTGAGAAACAATGGCCGTCCGAGCACCATTCCGAGAACCACTTCGAGCACGAAGTCACGCAGCGCCGCCGTATTCCGACGAGGGAAGAACGGGAAAACCACCCTTACCTGCCGCCTCCGGTGAATTTTTTTTCTATTTTTCGAATTATACTATTATTATTGAATTTACATGCATGTTTACCGAATTTAAGTGAATAACTTACTCAATTATATGCATGTTTACCGTGAATTTACTCAATAAATTGAATTTATTTACCGAATAATATGCATGCTTACCGTGAATAATATGCATTGTTATGATTAATTTTACTCATTGTTTACCGAATTTAAGTGAATAATTGAATTTATACGTTTGTGTTTACCGTGAATAATATGCATGTTTGGACAGATTTTTAGGGTTTAGAATTAAATTAAAATGTAATTTAAGGTTTAATTTGAGATTTCACGGTTTCCACTCTTTGTGACCGTTACTCACGGTCAGATTGAATTTAAACCGTGAAATTTTACATTTCACGTGTTGAATTTAAACCGTGAAATCTCGCGGGTAATAGAAAATCAAACCGTGAATCACTTTATTTATTACGGGTAGAATACGTTTCACGGTCAGAATTATATTTTCAACGGCTAGTTTACTTTTTGACTGTGAGACACGTTACATATGGCTTATAGTTTCCTTATTTTTAAACCGTTAGATATGGTTTTTGTTCTGTTAAACCGTGAAACAATGAATTTATTATTTTTTTTCACAACTATCTTATTATTTGACCGTTAGATTTGGTTTCTGTTTATTTTACCCGTGAATAATCCTAATTTATAAAATTTTTATTTTCAGCCTACTGGTGCATGGTATCGGGCTCGCATGCAAGGATTCCCGAGAGATAAATTCCTATCACCGGGATCGAACACTCCCGAATATCATGAGCCAGTTACAGCGTGTTGGGGCAGTGCACTGTTGACGAGTCGCCTTTTGCAAATCTGTGCACGATGAGGACCCTAGGGAATGCGAAGCGAGCCTTGCACGAGTTGTTATCCCGCGAGATATGGAGAGGCGAGGAGCATCAGTGGGAGAGGATGTTTCGTGTTGGTGGGCGGGATCTTCGCTTCGGGCCTCGAGAGTTCTGTCTCGTCACCGGATTGTGTTTCGGTTCCACGACCTTCAACCCTCATGGAACGAATCACGTCATCCCGAGTACGAGTCTATACCATACCTTTTATGGTGGGACGAAGGTGAAAGTGAGGCAGTTGTAGGAAGATTACAACAATTTGAATCGAGATATAGGGACGCCCGATCAGTACCTGGTTGCAACCAACCTTTTGATCTAGTATTACATGTTGCTGTGTCGGGACTACGCCAGACCCGTTGATAACTGGGCATGGACACTGGTAGAGGACCCACATCGATGGGTACATTTCCGTGGGGATCATGGGCGTACCAGATATTGTGCCACCAGCTTGGAGTGGCAAAGAAGGATCCCACAGAGATTGGTGGGGAAGGGAAGGCTAATACCTATCACTTGTATGGGTCCATCTGGGCGTTGTATCTTTGGGCCTTCGAGGCCATTCCATCTTTAGGAGAGAGGTGTGTGACGCGGAGGAACTTGCATGAGCTGCCCGACTGAGGAGGTGGGAGATGAGGACCTCCTATGCAGATTTTGTTGATTTTTTCGACAATACCGAGGTATGTCATTATTTTAATTTAAATTATCAATTATGTTTATTTTTAATTATATTATTTATTATTATCCTTAATTTTAATTTTAATTTTAATTATGTGTTTTGCAGCTCGCAGTCTTCCCCATGCTTGAGCCCGATGAAGTAGAGAGAGAACAGTACTATATGCGTCTCTCTCCGAGGAGCGAGACCTGTTGTCGCTGAGGTTTCATTCCAACACTCGACATGCGTGGAAGAAAGTGCCTCCGGCGCAGAGGTAGTCCAAGGAAGCAAGGTCGATGACAAGGGTCATCGACAAGTTGAGATGTAGAGATGTTGCTCCAGTCCGTGGTCGTGGTCGTGGTTGCCAGCCTCGTGTAACCCGGGCAAATTCCGATGGTGGTGTGCCTCTCCCCTCCAGGGCTCCGGAAAGAACACCGAAGAGGCCGAGGGTCGAGACGTCTCACCTCGATAAGTCACAGGGCCTCGTCTACTGCATACACGGGGATCCGTGCTCCCGAGGATGTGATAACGAGGAGTGGGCCGATAGGATCATTGAGAGCATGGCCCGGGATGTGTCGGAGACGTGCGTGATGGCGCGAATCGCCAAGTTCATGAGCGGCCACCTGAAGGGGATCTTCGGAAAGTCGGGGAGTTCCTCGAGCCATAGTCGGTATTCTCATCACCGGGCACCCTCACAAGCCAGCCACGTGCCCTCTGCGTCTCGACACCCTCGAGACGATGAGAGGAGGATATCTTCCCCCGAAGTTTCTCCGGGTTTCGAGCACATGGCTCCCTATCTAGAGCCGGCAGGACACGAGCAGGATCGGACACCCTCACCTGAGGAGTCGGGGCACTCTAGCTTTTTCCGCGAGTTAGACAGGATGCCCCTGGACGATTGGGTACACCCCAATCAGTAGCATGTGGCTACTACGAGTCAGTAGATTATTCTCGATCCCAACGCCACCCAGGAGCAGGAGGATGATATGAGTGATGTTGAATCTGATCAGGCAGGAGAGCCGCATGTGCTTAGACTTCGTGATAGGGGACGGGTTGTGAGGCCATCGGCAGCATTGCAGAGACGTTCAGAGTGCTACCGGACAGTATTGCAGAAGGACGACGATGGTGTTATATCGCGAATTCCGACAAACGGGGCCGGACGCCTTCATGGAAACTTTGCAGGAGCCGGCCTACCAGATGAAGCAGAAATTGTTCGATGAGATCGAACACCCTTGCATTCAATTCTCGGCTGAGGTATATTTATTTTATTTAAGTATATTTACGGTTTAGTGATTTCACGGTTGAATTGCTTTAAAATTTAAATTAAAAAAAATAATAGTGATTTCACGGTTGAAGTATAGTTTAGACCGTGAATCACGGTCCAAACTATCATTCAACCGTGAATGGCTTTTGATTTATGTACTCCACAGTCCAAACTTTCACGATTACAATATTGTTTGGACCGTGATTCATGGTCCAAACAATATTGTAACCGTGAAAGTCATATAATTTTAATAAATAATAATTATTGATTTCACGGTTGAAATATTGTTTTGACCGTGATTCACGGTCATAATTGTGTTTCAACCGTGAAATCTTATTATTTATATAAAAATATTTTTAATCGTAAAATGGGATTTTACGGCTAAATTGGTGCTTTGACCGTGTGTTTCACGGTCAAATGACTATTTAAACCGTAAAATCCTATTTTACAAATATATTTGTAATTAAAAAAATATACTAACAAATCAAATAATTCAATAAATAATATTAATTAATTCATTTCATCCATAAGTGACACATAGTAGCAACATGACCAGTTTGATCGCAATGTCGGCATCTGCGACTACCACGGCTTAGCCGTCGTCGTGCTTCCCCTCTCCCTCTACGTCTTCTTTCTCGGGGCCTCCCCGGTAGACAAACTCGTGGGGAGGGCAACACTTTCGCACTCTGTATCTCAACCGGCCAAGTAGATCTGTGCGGTACAGGAAAAATTGGGAGCTCGTAGCACCTGACGTACGTTGCCTGCTGGTAGTACGGCGAAATATAATGCGATACCTCTTCCCCTAGATACATGAGATCATCACACAATATGATATAGTTATGTTAGGTGAGTACATTAAGCAATGATAACTTGAAGGGGTACTTACATAATTGTCGCAATCGCGTGTGCACAAGGTAGAAAGTCTCTCTGCCAATGCAGACATTAATTAACACTCATGGCGTTGCAGATTCACAACGAGCGTCTTTTGGGATGTACGCACATTGAATTGCCTCTGAGATGTCTGCGTGACCCTGTATCTTCGCGAGTGCTCTATCTGATCAGCAATAATTCTCCTCGCATCCCGTGTTATTGGATGAGTGTCCCACTGGGAGTCTAAACACCGCTGATCAAACTATTGTTCGATGACAAGTCGCACCGCATCGAGACAAGCGAATATCGGTAGACGTCTAGCCCATAGGAGAGAATTGTTGAAATACTTGCAGCGTTAGACGTCATATTGCTAAACCAGGGAGCAGGGTACATCGATCGGGCCCACTTGACAAGGCTGATTTCCATCAATCTTTCTTGAGCGTTGGGATTCTCATCGCGAATTTGATTCATACGATCGTTCCATTCTGTAGGATCATATGTGAACGTAGCTCGCAGAAATATCGCGATGACTTTCTTACCATAGTTTGACAAGTTCTTGCTCAAGTGAAAGTAACACAAACCGTGGTAGGCATCGGGAAACAACGCTCACGACATGTATGATGGATATATGCTGATCTGAGACAATCATCGTGCCCACCAATGACCCAAAGAATTTTTTGAGGCCTCGCATGAAAAAGGTCTGGCACCGGTGGTTTTCGATTGGCCTTATTCCGTAAGCCAACGGGTACAACTGGTCGTTAGCGTCTTTGGCCACTGCAACGAACAATATCTCATAGTTCTTCCCCTTCAGATGCGTATCATCGAGTACAATAGCTGGCCTGATGGTGGTCGGGTACGAAACTCGAGCAGTGCCAATAGCAATAAAAACTTGTTTGAACCGGCCGTCATCCCCGATTTTGAGCTGTGTGATCGTACCCCGATTTGTCTTCTTCAGCATTTTGAGGTAACCCGGCAGCATATTGAATGAATCTTTGTATTGGCCATAAATCATCTGAATGGCGCGGTTTCAGCCTCTCAAGCTCACATCGTACTTGATGTCAACGCCATAAAGTTCCAGGAGCTCGTTCATTATCACCTTCGGCTTGACGATTTCCTGGTCACGTAGAATACGCTTAGCAAAGTACGCCCCAATGACCAAAGAACGGACCTTCCTTCGGCTCAAACCAGTTATTTCTCAGTTGCATGTGTGCTCGCCACGAAACTTGGTCACTAAATATTGGCCTCCTCCACTGGCCTGGGCGGGTACTAGGAAGGGGCATTTGGTCGATGATTTGCATGCTAAATACAGTCGTGTCCGATCCGACCTCTCTACCTTTGCTTTCGCATTCTTCTCCAAATTCCACAGGCCGACCGCAATCGTGAGGTCGGCCTTTGTATTGTAAAAGTCGTCCTTCGCAAGCCCTTCAACTATCAGATTAAGGTCACCCGTATATACTGCTGAGTCCAGAGGTTGGACAGGGACCACGAGGACTATCCAATTCTGCAAGGGCCTTGTATCGATATCCTCCTCAGCATCATTATCGTGCGGACCTGGAAACATTAATCGCAACAGTTTTTTCATCCTGCCATCTTCAAGTATCCACGCCACGAACTCGGCAAACAAATTCCTATTCAGCCGCCTTATAGAATTGTCTCCGGGCCTGTCGCTATCACTGCTTTCAGCATCTTCTTCAATGTCATAATATGGGTCATCGTCGTCGTTTACGACTTCTGTTGTAATGAGTGCAGTCTGCACCTCAGTATGCACGTTATGCTCGCCCTCATCATCTTCCTCGGCTGTACAGTTGAGGTCTGGGATAACATTTCGCCGGGCAGTGGATAAAGGGCCTTCGTCTCAACTTGTTCGAGGTTTGTACGCCAATCACTGCCCTGGTAGCCGAAGTCGAATGAAGAGGACGGCCCGGCGCCTTCGCCGGGAAGCTGGTACGGCTGCTGGTACGACTGTTCGTACGTCTGCCGGTACATAGGAACATATGAAAAGGACGGCCCGGCTCCTTCGCCGGGAAAGTGATAAGACGAAGCCGTGTTGTTCGAAGATATATACACCTTTGGATATTGTTTGGTAGTGCACGAGCGCAGGACTTCTTCGTCTGTCTCCAATGGTGATACATAAAGATGTCCGGACCGTGTCCTCTTCAAATAGTAGATATCGAAAACGTTGCCTGATAAACTGCAGCTGCTCGCAATTTGGAATCTCAAATTGTACAGATCGATTTGATTTGTTCGTAAGACGATATCCATGTTCCTACCACCCTCGTACACAGAATCGGTCAAATTTCCTCTGTAATTTACGTTTACGAGAATGTATGCCATCTGCACGAATATACACCATTAATAGAAAATATTATACGAATTTTCAGTATAGCATAAAAAAAATGATTAGGGTTTCTCACGAGCAGAATAATATTTCAACCGTGAATTAACGATTTAAATTGTAATTAAACCGTAAATCATTTAACAAATTATTTTAATATAAATGACAATTCACGGTTGAAAATAATTGTAGCCGTGAGTCACGGTTGAATGTCAATATAACCGTGAAAATATTTAACAAATTATCTTAATAAATAATCTTTGTCACGGTTTCAGGCAATTTTACCCGTGAGTCACGATTTAATGTCACTCTAACCATGACATTTGATAAAATTAATTATTCATAATTATAAATTTAACGGTTGAAATAGTTGTTAAACCGTGAATAACGGTTTGAATGCTATTACAACCGTGTGAATAATTTTTCGATTTAAAAAATTATTTATTTACCATAATTAAAATTATAAATGATTTAAACTGTATAATCATACTATAATTATTCTATTTCACCTTAGAATCAATATAAAATTTAGCATGTAAAACCCAAAAATTAAATTGAATAACTAGAACGAATAAGTTCATAATACATTTAGCATGTAAAACCTAAAAATTAAATTGAATAACTAGAACGAATAAGTTCATAATGTACCTTAAATTTCAATTTCCTCTCCGCTTGCGGCTACTAGGATGTGTGAAAGTGAAAAATGAAGATTGAAGAAATGCTCTCTGAATATTCGAACTTGTATCCAAAGTTTTAAATGAAGAAATGAATGATCTACCTACTATAAAGCAATCAAATTTGTTAGGATACAATTATTATTTTCACTGTTTAGTCTGTGAAATGAATTTTGTTAGGTGAAACCGCAAAAACTTTCACGTGAACTCGTCCAAAAAAACGAAAAAGAAATTAAAAAGCAGCTCATTTCGCAATAATTGGTGTGAAAAAATTAAACGACAAGCAAATAAATAATAAATAAACAGCTAATATATTGAGAATAAAAAAAAGGAGTCAGACGCCTGCAAAGGCTGCCAAAATCTGCCACATGATTCAACATTTAACATTAAAATATTGAAATGGGTTTTGTACATATGCACCTTAAGAATGGGTAATTTTTATATGTCAACTTTAAAAATGGATATAAACCCTTTTTTTTGAACGACCAACAAAGGATAATTTTATTAAACGGCAATGGAGGTACACAAGTTAAAATGAGAGGTTAACATGAGGGAAGAATCAAGAAAACAACCGAAAAAAGAAGACTTTACACGCCCATACAATGAAGATCGAAGCTGCACCACTTTTCCCAAGTGAGGCCGGGAGCTTTTGCACGCGTAGTAATCCAGAGAAAACCGAGAGATTTTAAATCACGGAAAAGAGAGTCGGTGGAAACTTGCTTCCTTTCAAACTTGACCTCATTCCTATGCCTCCAATAAACCCATAAGGAAGAAAGCAAGATCAGATGAACGATTTTAGACCAAGCTTTCGAGCCATGTTGTCTCTTGTGGAAAACCAAGAAATTGCCAACTTCCAAAAAGAAAATGGGACGAAGCCGACACCACCTGGAGATAGACTCCCATAACTCAGAGGTAACCAAACAAGACCCGAAGAGGTGAAGAGTTATTTCTTCAGCATCGCGACAAAAAGGGCAGGAGCTATCCATGATATTGATACCTCTAGCAGCAAGGGCGGAGGCTGTAGGGATACCATTATGGAGCAACCTCCAGGCTAAGAAATTAACCTTTTTTAGGCACCAAATTGTTCCATACGAAGGTAGAATTTAGGTTCTGGAATAAGGACAGGTCGACCTGATTCTTGAAGCTCTTCACCGAGAAATTGCCGGAGGGATCGAGAGACCAACTCCATTTATCATCAGCCTCAAAGGTAGAGAGGCATTGGAGGGCCGACATTAACTCACCCAGTTCGTCCTTCTCACGCCTACTATTAGGAGGTCTGACCCAGGAGAAAGAAAGCAGGACTTGTCCTTCCCTCTCAACCAATATGTCCTTTAACAAGATGTTTTGATTCCTTTCAAGGCCGAACAGAAGAGGGAATTTGGAGCATAAAGGAGAGTTGAAGAGCCAAATATCTTGCCAAAAAAAGATGCCTTTCTGAGATCCCGGTGAGACGCGAAAGAAAGAATGAAGATTATTGACTGGTTGAAAGGTATGAAACTCCAAGAGCGAGAGCCGCTAAGATTATGCACCAGAAGGATAGTTTTTCTCCAAAGACAATGGGTCTCAGTTTTGAATAAGGCGAGATTATGAACGCGTAGAGAGCCGAAACCCATTCCCCCTTTGTCTTTTGGGGCCATGAATTTCTCCCACGCCACCCACTTCATTCGATTATGATCCGTGTTATCTCCCCAGAAAAAACCTCTTCTAATTCTTTCCAAAATTTTTATGGCACCCAGAGGAGCTTTAAATAAGGAGAAATAATACGTAGGGAGAGCATTGAGTACCGAGTTCAAGAACGTGATGCGACCTCCGTAGGATAACGTTTTAGTCTTCCAAATAGCGAGCTTCCTTTTAAAGATATCCACAATGGGCAGCCAATTTCGAATGAGGTTCATGTTAGCTCCGACTTGGAGTCCAAGGTATTTGAAAGGAAAAGAGCCTCGATTGCAACCTAGAAGATCGGCCACGATCTGAGTATGAGTCTCCTCAACACCAACACCAAAGATGCTGCTTTTTCCATGATTGATTCGTAAACCAGAAGCCAAGAAAAAACACCTAAGAATTCTTTTGAGATCGAGGGCATTCTCAATCGACCACCTGCCCACAAAAATGACGTCGTCAACGTAGATAAAGTGTGAAAGGGAACACTCGTTCTGCTCGAAGGAAAGCCCCTTAAAAACTCCGATTGAACAGGCCTTTTTCATAACGCCGGTGAGAGCCTCCGTCGCAAGGATAAAGAGAAAAGGGGACAAGGGATCGCCTTGCCGAATGCCTCTACGACAAACGAACTCACTTGTAGGCGAGCCGTTAACTAAACCCGAGGCGCGGGCCGAACTGATGATAACGCTAATCCAGTTCCTCCACTTGACCGGAAAACGCATTTGCAAAAGGATGGAGTTCAGGAAACTCCAGTTGAGTGAATCAAAAGCCTTCTCAACGTCAACCTTATACACCATCACCTCCATTTTCCTATGCTTAAACCACGGAATCAGCTCGTTGAGCGAGAGAGGACCGTCAAGGATGCTTCTACCAGACGAGAAGGCAGATTGTTCATCCACGGATATAAACCCTTATTTGTCGAAAAAACAAATAGGTCACTTCGAAATACGTGCATAAATTGTGCACGTGCATGTGAATAAAATGTAAGGGCACAAATTTTGAGTCCAGATGTTTTGTTCCAACAGTCTGGGCGAACCCAGGAATTAAATCACGGAGGAAGTTAATTTATAGAAAGGAAATATTTTGATACAATATCAACATAAAATTTTGACGAAATGTATTTTAATATATAAAGATTTCGTTAGCCACCTAGGAACTTTAGTATGTGCTCGTCCCATATAGTCCGCTGTTGCCAGTTTAATTAGGTATATTTTAGAGTTAATTTTTTAATAGGAGTACCATTATACTACCTCCATCTCATTATACTTGTCTCTATTTCCTTTTCGGTCCGTCTCATTTACTTGTCCACTTTCTAAATCGGGTAAAGAATATTTGGTCACAATTAACTCTCTCTCCTCAAAATTAATTACAACCACATATTATCTCCTTTATTGATTTATGTGCCAAAACAAAACAAGACATGTATAATGAGATGGAGGTAGTATCATGAGACAGAGATAATATTTTTTTTTTTTTTTTGAATTTATGTGAATGGTCGAAGTTATCCTTGCTTTCCCTATCTTCTTTGGATCGTAGAATCTTTTATTTGGAAAGTAAACGGAATAAATGTACAGAAATTCAATTTAATTTCGAATTAGAGTGGCGAATAGTTTAATTTAAATTAAATTAATTTATCATGTACTATCTCATATTAGAATATGACATTTTATTTTTATTTTCCCATGTATTTTCATCGAAACCTAATACGAATTTTAAAATATTATTTTGTATTTTTTTCATTTCCGAGATATTACGTTATTAGGTTAAATATTCCGTAAAAATAAAATATTTCAAAATAATATTTTAAATTTCATTTTAGATTTCGGTGGAAATATATACCCGAAAACTCAAATTAAAATGGCTTATTCTAATGAGATCGAATTAGTAACTACTAAGACTGTCCTCAACCCTATTTTGGATTCTCCGGACTCTCCTTCCTTTTTCGGTGACTTTCATCCGCCCACCTTACGGCCTCAATCGCATCATAAACTCACTTCCAAAATGTATTCACCAAAAATTAGAAAGAAAAAGAAAACTTACGTTCAGACATAAAACTCAAACGTTTGGGCATCCACCATCAATTGCGTCCATGATGGGGAGAACGACGCAAGGCTGTGTCCAGCGT
>JAOWBJ010173766.1:0-11599 GCA_028566335.1 Monarda citriodora | reverse complement strand
AACATTTGAGGAGGAGCCTTCTTGTTTCCTTGGCCTGTTGAACCGCTTAAATTTCCTTGTAAGATAGGCAATTGTGTTAGCCATCTCTTGTAGATCGGGTGAATCATCTAAATCTTCTGCTTCTTGGGTCGCTTTAAACGCCATGTTCTTCTTTTTGTTGCTCTTATTGTCTCTCAGCCGCGTCTCGAATATCCTTAGGGTAGCTATTAGATCTCCCGAACTGTAGTTATCTAGATCTCTAGCCTCCTCAATTGCAGCTACCTTATAGTCAAATCTCTCTGGTAAGGATCTTAGAATCTTCCTTACAACCTTGCTATCATCAATGACTTCTCCTAGCAAGGTACATTCATTAACTATAGATCTCAGCTTGGGGTGGAAATCAGCCACAGTTTCATCCTCTTCCATCTTGAGATTCTCAAATTGAGTAATTAGTTGCTGAACCCTCTAACCTTTAACCCTCCTATTTCCTTCGAAAGTATTTTTGAGAATATCCCAATACTCTTTTGCTGTTTGACACGTAGAGATTATAGCTAACATCTCAATGATAATAGCACTTTAGATAGCATTCATTGCCTTCTGATTCAATCCAGATAGGGTTACCTCTGCCGCTGACCATTCTGTTCTATCCTTAGCAGTTCCTTCAGCAGTTTTTGGTTATTTCCAACCTTTTTCCACAGCAGTCCAAGCTCCTTCATTAATAGTTCTGATGAATGTAGTCATCCTCACCTTCCAGTATCCATAGTTAGTGCCATCGAACAGCGGTGGTCGCGCACTAGACCCTCCTTCCTTGATTCCAGACATGATAGAGCCACAAACAAGTAACGTGAACAAAGTAAACCCTGGATCGAGCACTTGTAACTTAGGTGACAAGCTTCTGGTACCAATTGAAATTGCTCAACTCGTACTGTAGTTCTACACAAACAAGAACTACTGATATAACAAAGCACAACATAAAGTAAAATAACACACCAGAGATTGGTTACCAAGTTCGGTATAAACACACCTACGTCTGTTCTTGCACTCGCGCTTTCCCTTGAAGTTGTTGGGTTGGGTGAAGGGTGACATAGGTTCCAGTTGATTCAATTCCCCGTGAGTAGGCTGAGGGTTATGATATCCATGAACTGTTTCAGTGATGCAATTGCCTAGACATGAAATTACTTCTGCCTTTATAGCTTGAGATGGTTGTCCGGGAACGTTGCCATAGGCATCAGGTATTGGATCGTGGCTACGAAACCAGGAAAATCGCTTACTGCATCGAAAAAAGTGTTTGCATAGATTGAGTAACTTCCCATTATTTCTTTGGCCCAGCGTTGCCAGTGTATTGGGAGTAAGCTTATCAAACGCACGATCCCATCATAGTCAGAGACTCCATGCTCGCGAGCAGCCTTCCACGAACGGTGGTAATTTGACAAAAATTGTCCGAGATCCTCTCCCTCATTTGGAACACACGAGTAATATTTCCAGAGTATGTCGCCTGGGTTTCCTTGCGACATTTGCTTCTTGCTAGTATAGTCTGTATGATTTATCCTTCCTGAAACAATAGCATTGGGTCGATCTATATTGAGGAATTGGTGTTTGCCGATACATAACTAACTTTTGATAAGTCTGTCTTTAACTAATCTGATGCAAGCAACTATCTCGTTCTTACACTTTCTATATCTTGTAATATCGAACTTACCGTACCGATCTAGATTTTTATTTCATTCCCCTTGACTTACTCTCAACATTGCCAATCTTAGTTCTCGATATTCTCCTCAACATGCTAGAAATTACCATCTAGGGTTTCGTTGGTCTGCCTGGACGGTGAATTGTCGAGTTTCAATATAACGTTTGATGGGGAGTATCTATCAACGTGATCAAGAAATTAACCTGAAGAGAAATAACCAATGTGGTGAAAGTGGGATGTCAAAGGGTGAATAGAAACCCCTTTTGATCAGTGTATGTCGGGCTTCTGGTCAAAAGACGGATGCACCGGGGTTGTGATTATGCAATGTGGCCAGTCCCGCATAAGCACCTCCTCGGTTATGCATAACTTCGCCTCATTGTATTTTGGTGACTTTATCAATAAATGATGGATACGAATAATTTGGATCTAGAGAGTTTGGCTTCAACGTTGCATTTTCAAGTCGAACGGAAATATTGTGGGCTTTGGAAAAGTCAAACGAGATACAAGACTTGTGCTAAGGTGTTACGTATAAGTATCTTCACTTACCTTACTGCCTCTAATGCTTGGTTTATTACGCTCGATTACCAATTCATTTCTACCTTCCTGTCACTAAGGAAATGATATAATCGTTGGAACTCATCTTTGTTGCTATGTCTGTATAGGTGCACCGCTATCCTGACATCATTCTAATCTTAGTTCTTCAGTTTTCTAAAAGACTCCCTTATCCATGTCTATCTTAGCTATCTCTTATTATAACGCGAAATTTCTTCATTGCAGGATACTAATACATCACGGTTCCCAATACGGCTTAATGGTGTTTCATCAGCTTCTTCTGACATTATATTTTCACTTCATGACTCGCCAAGATGGCACTATGGTCTAACTCCCATTATTCTTATCCCACTTATCATCAATTCATTTTAGGTCTTACCTCAATGTATCCATCTCGTATCTAATTTCTTCATTGACTTGCTTACTTGGAGTAGGGAAGGTTTATACTTGGCAGTATCAGTATCTACTAAATTTTGGAGGTATTAACTACCTACGTGGTCCAACAGTTGTTTTGCATCTCCACTTGATTTGTTCATTCTTGTCATTCACTTCCCGTACGTCTCGCACTGCTTCCTGGATATTCGCCTTGATTCTCGGAGTAGGCCTTCATCTTCTAATCACGTAGCAATTAACTCGTTTGGAAAAGTATATCTAAAGCCATTTCATCTCTTAAGGCTGTAGTTTCACTACTACCGATTTATGAGCTGATTCTGTCTATCTTACTTGGCCAGCGTTCGAATGCAATAGGAACCTTAAATCAAATGATTTGCCTTGACGCTTATTCCGCCCTGATTTAATCTGAACCTCCTGGCATCTCTCGAATTGTTTTACCTCACTTGTCACGCTTTCTGAGGAAAAGTACTTAATTCACATATCCAGAAGTACAACTAAAGCAACTATGTTCTTTGCTAATTCCCTACAAGTGATTCTAAGTTCTCGCTAGGTTCTTCGTTGTGGGGAACCTGAATTTCAAGTTCAAGATGACAATCTTACCTTATTTCCTTGTTGAGCAGGGCGAATCAAGGTGACAGGCGTTTGTTGAAGAAATTTATCTTTCCTTGGTCTAGGGAAAACACGTACAGGGCTGAGTAGAAAAGCACTCGGTGAACACATACCCAAAATAGTTATCTATTGTCAAGCCATTTATCTGAGAATTTTAGGGACTTTCTCTAGGGTCTAAAATAAATTGGGAATAGACTATATATATTGTCATTGGGTCAAATATTAATTATGGCCTCAATTAAATTAAAAGAAGAAATAGCCCGACATATCTCAGCCAGACCCGCATTCTTCAGCCCAGTTCACGACCCAAACCCGCTGCAGAACCTGACCCGCCTAACAAAACCAACCCCAACCCCAATCATTATACCATTTCCGGATTTCTTGTTTCCGCCGAACACCCCCTTCTATCTCAATCCTTCCCCTCTCTCTATCTCTCGACAATGGCAATCCTCAACCTCTCTCGGTCTTCTCTAGCTCCAGCCTCTGCTGGTGTGGTCCCTCCGGCGAATATCAAGTTAGTCACCTCATTATCCTTACGCCCGTCTCTGCCACCGACAAGTGGTCGCACAAATCGAGGCTCCGGCCCTCGAGATTTTCGCCTCTCTCAGATCTCTGTTTCACCTAAACGTGCTCCCAATAAAAAGAGATCTACATCAGCAAGTGATAAGGTAACCCAAGTCGAATCTCAGTGAAAGTCCAACAGAGAATCAATTATGCAGAGAACACACACGGCAGAAATTAAACACCCTAAATACTAAACACAAGAATTTAAGAGAGTTTTCTAAGTCCTAAGAAAGCAGTAAAATAAAGCAATAAAGAAAGCAATAAACCTAATCTAAAGAAAGCGAATAAAACTAACTAGGCATGGGAAATAAATGAAAGCAACAAATCCTAAGACTACTAAAGCAATAAACGAAACAAATAAAGTCATGGAAAAGAAACCTAGATCTAAGAATTAAAATCAAACAAAGCAATTAAATACTAGATCTAAACTCAAAGCAATAAATCAAAGCAAGAAATCTAAACTAGACTAGAATTGAAAACCGAAAGCTATGAAAACAATTAATAGAAATCTAATCCTAAGCATGCAATTAAGAAAACAATAAACTAAAACTTAAGAACTCAGGAGAATCAAAGCAAGCAAAAGCAATAAATAAGAACAAGAAAGAAAGCAAGAATTAGAAACGAAAAACCCGATTAATTGTATTGAACTTCAATGTCTTCAATTCTCCAAAGCTCCAAAGCATAAAACTAAATTAAAAATATGAATAAACTGGATAAAAGTCGTGCTAAGAGTTGCTGCTAGGGTTCACAATCATCCCATATATATAGGGGTAAAACCCTAATTTAAACAAGGCAATTTTCGGAAAAAGGAAACTGCCAGGGCCCGCTGGCGCGGGGCCTGGCCAGCGGGCGCGGGGTATGCGGCAGAAGGCGCGCCAGCGCGCGCGGGGCATGGGCCAGCGGTGGCTGGCCCTCGCGTCCAGTCCGCTCCGGGTCTTCGCTCCTTCTTCGCTTCTTCGTCTCTTCCGTCTTCACTTCTTTCTTCTCTTCTTTCTCTTCTTGACCCAAAAGAGTATGTAATCCACCGATTCTCCTACAAGACACAAACACGAAAAACACAAGTAAACGAGAACAAAAACACATAAAAATATGGCTCACACAATGCAAAATACTAAGGAAAAATAGACACAAATATAGTACAAACAAGAGTCTCTACTGGCCGGGCATGACAAAGGCCGTCACCCGCATGGTCGCAGCTTGCGACGTTTGCCAACAAAACAAATACGAGACCAAGTGTCCCGCCGGCCTCCTCAGTCTGTTGCCTATTCCCGAGATGGTTTGGAATGATATTAGCATGGAACTTTGTGTCCGGACTGCCGCGCTCGGGGGGGATCGATTGTGTGCTAGTGGTTGTCGATCGACTATCGAAATACCGCCACTTCATGGGGCTTCGACATCCATATACGGCGAAATCTGTGGTGGAAGTGTTTGTTCGCGAGGTGTTTCATCTGCATGCATGCCAGCTTCCATTGTTTCGGATCGCGATCCGGTGTTCCTTAGCTCCTTTTTGGAAGGAGTTGTTTCAGGCATCGGGAACTAAAATGAGGATGAGTTCTGCTTACTACCCCGAGACAGACGGTCAAACGGAAGTCATGAATCGATGCTTGGAGACGTATCTTCGTTGCTATGCGTCGGAATGTCCAAAAGGGTGGAGTAGGTGGCTGACATGGGCTGAGTATTGCTTCAATACAGGATTCCAAATAAGCGCACGCATGACTCCTTTCGAGGCTGTTTATGGACGACCACCTCCACCGCTTGTCCAGTTCCTACCCGGCAAAATTAGAGTGCAGGCGCTGGCGGAATCATTGCGCGAGCGGGATGAGATTATGGTGCATCTCCACTCGTATTTGGAAAGGGCGCAAATGAGGATAGTGCGTGAGGCGAATAAACATCGCCTGACCTCTCGAGTTTAAAGAAGGAGACATGGTTTTTCTCAAGTTTCGTCCATACCGGCAACGGAGTCTGTTTGCGGTATCAAGGCAGAAGTTAGCGCCTCGTTTCTTTGAGCCGTACGAGGTGTTGGAGAGAATTGGGTCGGCGGCGTATCGGCTAGCATTACCGAAAGGATCTAAGGTGCATCCCGTTTTTCATGTGAGCCTTTTGAAGCCAGCAATGAGGACTGATGTAAAGCCGTTACCTTTGCCCGAGCAACTTATGAGTGAGGATCCTGAGTTCTAGCCGGAATACATTGTGGAACATCGATTTATACGGAAGAACGGAAAGGATGTCGAGCAGGCTTTAATTAAATGGCGAGGACTTCCGGTTGAAAACAATTCATGGGAGGATGTCGCTGTGGTTAAGGGGCAATTTCCGACGTTCAACCTTGAGGACAAGGTTGTTTCGGCGTCGGGAATAATTGATAGCGTTGCTCGGATGTCTAGCTGGGGTTCGAAGAGCATGAGGTCGAAGATGGGAGTTAGTACGTGATATTCTTCGTCAATATTATTTATAGTTAGTTATAGTTATTTGTCGTTAATTTTTGTAGTGTCGAGCGTACGCTCCACTCGGGTTTTCTTGTTGGTTCTTTCTCGGGTTAGGGTTAGGTCGAACCATCGTAGATTAGGGTTTTTGAGTCGTATGGGCCTTAACGTGTGCATGGGCCTCTCATGCATGGGCTTTGGTTTATACCCTAGTAGTATATATATTAGGATTGTCGTGTAACTTATTTATCATCAGTAATAGAATTTGAGTTTGCGGCTTTTGGAGCTATGGCGGAACTGCGGTTCCGAAATCGTGTTTTTTCTTTTCTCTTTTGTGTTGTTCGTGATCTCTTCTCTATTAGATACGGTCGGAGCCGACGATGGAGCTCTCGGATCGGTGTTCTTCTGGCAGGGAGCCAAAGAAGAATCGATGAAGGAGAGCTTCTACGAATCATCCCCTTTTGAGCATAGAACTCCCTGATTAGGGTTTTTGCCCAGCGTGAATAGGTTTAATCGTTAGGAGACCGAACAAGAGGAATATAGAGCTCGAACCGGAGATCGCAAAAGAATCGGAAGAGAAAGATTGGGTTTGACTGTAATATCCCGAATTTTCTTATTTTAGGAAAATTTTCTCTAATATATTTTATTAGAATAATTCTTTTAATTTGAATTATATATATATATATATATATATATGCATATAATTATACAAATAGTATATGCGTATATATATTCTCTTCATAATTTATATCTAGTCTCCATTCCTCATTTATTTATTTATTTATTATTATTATTATTATTATTATTATCTAAGTATATATATATATATATGTAGTAGTACAACTACTACTCAATACAGTAGTACGTAATATATTATATATTATATATATATGCTATACATGCATACGTACATGCATTTATATATAATATTCTCATGCAAAAGAAAGAAATTTGCACGTGCAACTATATGTATGACTCCTCCAAGCTATATGTTGAATCATAACACCTTTTGGTACTATAAATATGGAATCAATCAGATTGTTTAGCATCATGTTCTAAAGTTATGCATATCCTAATTTAGCACACATAAGTTTCAAATATTTTAGAAATATCAATAGAGCAAAGGGAATATGAGCATTCTATCAAGATTAAGGTGGGTCCAAATTGTTTTCGTGTGGGTCCAAAATATTTTCAATAGCATTGTTTTTAATGCTGCTTTAATTTATGTCAAAAATGCAATTACTCATAAAAATATTTTATGTGTATGTTCCAAGAACTGACTCTATGAATCGATCGAGATTCATTGTTAATTAATCAGATATACGAAGGGAGGAGCCCCAGTTTGCACAGCCTGACCTTACCGAGGAAGCCAGAGCTTTACTCGAGGAAAATCGCGATGACTTCATCCAGTTCCTCAGCCAAACACAAGGTCGGCTCACCATCAATTTCAACACCTTGCAAATCTATTGAACGAAAAGCATCATAATAAATTGAAGGCATTAAACATACATGATCATACTTCCATTTGGATCTAAACACTTAGCAACCAAGAAAATCATAGTAAGATCCTTAAAATACTTAAGCCACTTTTGAAGCACGTAGTACACAACACCTTGCAAATCGGGCTTGATAAAACAAGCCTTAAACGACATGACAATGTACATGCAATGCTCAAAAACTTTCATGTAAGTACAATAATTAACACCGGACAATTTTTTAGTAGCAACATGAAAACATTAGTAAACGATATAAATCCATGCATGTATCCAATCATTCTCATTAACCAAAATTTAAAATTGAGTGAAGTCCTTCCTAAAAAAAATCACATATATGGCCTCTATACTCCATCGTACTAATAAGCATTTCATAAGTAGAATTCCAACGATGAGAAACATCAACTTTAAAGCAAGTATAAGCCAAACCCTCGTGCCTACAATACTTTTGCATAAAAGAGGGAGAGCAAGCTTGTTGCAAGTCGAGAATGTTACCCGTGTTCGTCTTTGCGTTATCAAATCCAACAAAAAATACTTTATCACTAAACTAAACTCAAAACACCAATCATGGGTAGAGTAATATTTCTTGCATTGTGTGGTTCTTTAAAGTCTTTAAAAGCAATTAATCGTTTTTGTATCACCCACTTTCTATCAATCCAATGAACCATAATTCTCATGTAACTATTTCTATTATAGCAATTAATCCATATATCTGAATAAATGGAAACTTTATGGCTTGATTTGTGCAAATATTTTACTAAATCAATTTCTTTTTCTATGCATTATCTCCGCAAATATTTTACTAAATCAATTTCTTTTTCTATGCATTATCTCCTAATTCTCTTAAGCATGCTTGTTCTAGTCGCTCTATATGCATTTGGACCTAAACCTTGTTTATACATGGCTACATACGTTTCCCTATCTACAAAGTTAAAAGGTTGTTTCTTCATTGTAGAATATTTAGCCATAGCATCCTTATAAGTATTTTTGTCGAATTTAAAGAGAGAGGAAGAAGACGTACCCTTCATGCTACTTGAATCGGGGTGTGTATGTTGGATTTAAGTTTGAGAAGTTGGAATTCCGAACTCCAACGGACGATGGTTCTCCATATGTCGAATCATCATTCCATAACCTCCCTTCTCGATCCACTTGTAGGAAGTCGTGCAATAGTTGCAATACGCAATGAATCACTTTTGACCATCGGATAGAGGAGGTTCGCCTTCCCTATGAGGAGCCAACTCTCTTTGAAAATGGTTCTTGAAGATGTCGGACTTCGGAGGCTTTGGTGGAGGCGAAGGAGGCTATTCTTCCTCGTGGTCGTGGCCACCCTCTCCTTCATGCTCGCCGCCAGTATGACCACCCTCTCCTTCATCCGAACTCGAGGCTTGGTCTTTGTTGGACGACCACGACCCTTGAATGTCGTAGCCATGGGCCTCCATATCTACAATCATTCGTGTGTATCTTTCATCTTCTATTTCTTGAAGGTGTTGAGCATATTGCCTATTAATTTCCTATGCTCATTCTTGCCTTCGTGATCGTTGTAAGGGTCGGCTTGTCCCTTCGTTTTGGGTTGGAGGAGGGGAAGAGGATTCGGTGGCCTTGCTCTTTCCTTTGCTCCTTCCTAGCAACCACGACGTGATGATAAATAGATAGAGAGCTTAAGAGAATAGAGCTTGTGTGTTTTTGAGTGAGAAAGTGTGAGAATTGAGAGAATAGAGTTTAGAGCTTGAGAGTGTGCATTCTTGAGCTTGAAAAAAAATGTGAGAATTGAGAAAATAGAGGTTAGATTGTGAGTTTGTGTAGGGAGAGTTGGGGATACATATATATGAAGTCATGATGGTCTCCACGGATTTGTGGCTGGAAAAGCCATGCATGGGGGCTGAAATGGGGCGGGTAGCATGCTAACGTTTTTTTTGTAGGTTTACGTTGAAGGTCCGCCGGGCCGGGCCGGGCCGGCCCATCTATTCAAAACCGGCTCGTACGGTTCAGTAGGCCCGTCAGACTCAACGGTTATAATACGTCCCGCCGGTTTTGACAGAACCAAAGGTTCAGAACCGGAGCCCGTTGAGCCAAATCGCCGGTTCTCGGTCCTCCACCATGCCGACCCTACTAGCTCTAACCGTCGAATACGTGTCGGGCCAAGGGCCGCCGACCGCTGATTCATCGCTGGTTCAAAAACCAGCGGTCCCAGGCCGGCGGTACGGATAAGCCCTGCACATCTTAATTCTTGCATATAGGAAATGAGGTTTCATTCTTTTAACAGCAAATTTGTAAGCCGTTTTATTTCATCTAATAAGATCAAAACAATGTCATTTTATCATCCTAATTTTTATAGGAAAAAATTTTCAACGACCTAAATGATATCTTTTTGACTATTTTATCGGCCATGTTTCCAATTTTGATGTTAATCTGTATGAAGAAATTTCGGAAACAAATTAATAATTTATTATTTCCAAAGATCATACTTTATAAAAAGAAGAAGATGAATTTGTAGAAAGTTTATACATTTATATGAAATTAACACTATTTACATCCAACGTACTTAAAAATTAGAAAATAATGATACTACCTCCATCCCGTGTTATTACGCGCCGTTTTTTTTGGGTCCGTTCCATCCTATTTCGATCCATTCCATCTCGTTCGGTCCATTCCATCCCGTGCTATATGTTTCCTAAAATAAAAAAACAATTATAATTGATTATTTTTTTATAATTAATTACAATCACATATGCTTACTTTTTTATGTTCTGTACTAAAATAAACCAGACATAATTGAGGGATGTAAATAATAATATTATGTCATAATGTGATCGACGGTAATTTTTATTTTTTATATAATAATTTATGTAGCTATGTCAAATTTAGTCAAAATGACCTTGCTACAACGGAATTAAAATTTAAAACAATAATTTGGTAATTTATCTAATTATCTTATCATATTTTATGAAACAAAAAGATTCCATTGAAATTAATTTTATTTTCTAAATTTTCTTTTTGGACTCTCCAAGAATACTACTACTACATATCCCACGTAAATAGAGGTATAAGAGCACTCGCAGCGCTCAAAAATGGATGTCACGGCTGCCCGGGTGGAAGCACGCCGCACGTGAGATGGCGCTCGGGTGGAAGATGCCCGCCGCTGCAGCGAGGCGCCGGTGCCCGGGCTCGGCCTGCTCGAGCTGTTGAGCGCCCAAATCACAGCCCGTACGGAGTGAGGCTTCACTCTCTCTCTCTCCTCTCGGCTCTCATTCCCGACCCTCTCTCTCGGTGGCTCCGCCGCTCTGGTTTGAGGCTGCCGCCGCCGTTCCCTGTCGCCGTTGACTCCTCGGCCTCTCCGGGCTCCCTCCGCCGCCGCCGACTCTCTGGCTCCTCCGGGCTCCCTCGGCCGGCGATGACTCCACCGGCTCGCCGTGGACGAGCCGGCCTTGTGGTTGGTCCTCTCAGCACCGACTCGGGTTTATTCTCTCCATTTCTCTCTTTTTTGGCTGTATTATTTGGGTTTATGATTGGGTTTGGGGTTCTTGGGGGTTCTGCCTTCACTCTTCTATTTCGATTTGTGATTTTTGGGCTCTTTCGATTACTTTTTTTTTCTTTGTTGTTATTGTTGTTTGTGGACTGCATTATTGTTGTAGAATTAAGAAAAGGAGAAAGAAATTTTATTGTTTTGATTGAGTGTGGATTCGGTCAATTTGGGGAGGAAGAAGAAAAATAAAAGCTAAGTTCATTCTAAGTGTTGAGTAATTTATTGGATTATTGCAATGAATAAATTAGGAAATGAGTTGCATTATTACCTACAATTGTTAGTGAATAGTGAATACTAATTCTCTTTAAATATAAAATAAAACAATACATATAATAAATAAATATAATAAATACATCAATAAAATATTAATATCTTTAAA
>JAOWBJ010173340.1:0-11614 GCA_028566335.1 Monarda citriodora | reverse complement strand
AATAACCGAACAGTATGGCCTTTATAAGTAATTACAACTAAAAAAATAGAAAATATAATTTTGCACGTTTAATACTCGCTTTTTTTTACATTAGCCTTATAAAAGTATTATTCATTACTAAATGTAATAATAACCGAACATTATGGCCTTTATAAGTAATTACAACTAAAAAAATAGAAAATATAATTTTGCACGTTTAATACTCCATTTTTTTAAAATAAAATAATTAAATAATTAAATAATACTATATAAGTAATTTGCAGGTAATATCATCAAGTATTTTTTGTAGGTATATGAATTATGTGGGTGTTGACAGTAGTTATCCATATCAATACACTACATATACGCGAACTAAATAAATAATAAATTGTATATACTACTTTACCCGTAAGAACCAATTACGTCATAACCTATACCTGTGGTATATTGTCATCCCTACATGCATTTAAAGTCTTGGGTCTGAATTAATTAATCTTTCTATTATCCCATAAGACGTGTAGCAATTGACATATACATAAATAACTAAATGAAAACGATGCAAGTGGTATTTCTCTTTGACCGAAATAAACCAGCAAATTCACATGCCAATCTATACTTATGATTTTTTTTTTTTTTTTTTTTATAGTAAAGTCTATTCTCATCTAAATCCTACCTAAACTACACCAATGGAAATCGAATCCTCACCACTAGGAGCACAAAGCTCCACTGTCACCTTAGTGTCCACTAGGCTAAGTGCCCAGAACCTATACCTATAACTTAGACTTGTATTTTTAATTTTTTTATTTTCAAAGTCAGCTACTCCTACAATAAATTAAACTTGTGGGTGCCAATTTTTTTTTAAAAAAAGTTAGTATTTTACAGTGACTTGAATACAATTATTTTATTCATTTATCCTCCAAAAATTATTCCTTTCATCTATACTACTATATAATAAGAATAGACCCCCCTTAAAATAGATGTGTAAATATATTTTAATTTCCAAAATGCTATTATTTTTTCTAAAAATAGATATGCACTACAGAGACTCGGGTTCGATTCATAACTGATGCATTTTTTTTAATTCTACTTTTGGGTCTACTCTCACTCTCAAGCCCAATAGTTATTATTTAAACTAATATCTATTTATTGTTTTCAATTTGCTTAATAAATTCATTCACATTCCAACATAATGTTATGGTTGCAGGAGCTGGTGATGAGGCGGAGGAAAAATTGGATCTTGGATTAGGGATTTCGGTGGATTTTGGGAGAGGAGGTGTTCGCGATGAGGAATTGGGGAAGAAAGGATCGGTGGGACACGTGTCACGATCTGAGAAGAAGTTGCTGAAGTGAAGTCGCGTGTGTAGAAACGCGTTTTTTATTTTTCAGTTGAGTCTTGTTTTTAATTTCCGAATAATCGTGTTTGTGTGTTGTTTTCCGTGTCGAGCGTTTTATAAGCTCCCTCCGGGTTTTCTTGTCAGTTCTTTCCCGGAGTAGGTTTAGGTCGAACTGTCCAGGGTCCTTAGATTTAAATACTGTCTTTTGTGGAGAATTTACTATGAATGGAAATTCTGTTTTCTCCCATTTTCTCCTACCTTTCTCCCTTCCTTCTTTGTTCTACCCAAATCTGGATCGCATTCAATACTCATTCGATTTACAGTTTATATACATACCCATTACAGAAAATTACAAAAAATATACATAGTGGAAACACTACAAGTGGTATCACCCAGTTTTTCACACTTTACACATTACAATTTTCCTGGGATTTGTTCGTGTGATCACGATCGGGCACCATGGCTGAGAACACCCGCCTTAAGGAGCTGCAAGAGGCGCAGAGAACCTTGGATAACACCTTGAAAGCTGAAGCACTGCAACGGGCTGCATTAGAACAGAAAATCGCTGAGCAATTAGAAGGTATTACATCAAAATTTTCCAACACACTTGCTGACATTCAGCTCAAATTGGCGAATATAAATACTGGATCTAGTACCGGGGAGTCTTCAATTCTAGGACCGGGGCCTGGGCAATCTAAATCGAACCAAAATTTCATTCATACACCCTTACCCAGAGTCGATTTTCCCATTTTCGACGGATCTAATCCGCGGGCTTGGATTATTAAATGCAATAGCTACTTTAAGCTTATGCCCACTGTCCCTGATGCTCAAAGAGTGCATATAGCTACGATGCACTTTGAGGGGAAAGCACTAATGTGGTTTCAAAACCTATTTCTGGATGATGTGGTTCTGAATTGGAAGCAGTTTTTGAGTCTGGTTTCTAGCAGATTTGAGGATCTCCGAACCTCAAATATAATTGTTGAATTTAACAAATTGAGGCAAAATGGAACTTGTGAAGCTTATGTGGAGAGGTTTGAGGAATTAAAAGCATGTTTATTAATGGAAGATGCTGGGTCATTTACTGAAGAATATTTTATAGCCAGCTTTGTTAGTGGTCTGTCTGATGAATTGAGAAGTTTTATCTCTATGTTTCAACCACACTCTTTGGAACAGGCTATTGAGTTGGGCAAACAGCAGTTAATCACCCTTGAAGCCATTACAAAAAAACTCAGATATTCCCCCAAACCCATTTCTACCTATACCCCATCATACAGAAAACCAGATAACACTTCACTACCAACACCCACCCCTGTCAAAAACCCACAATCCAAACCTATTACCAAACTTCTAACCTCTGCTGAGATGGCAGCCCGTAGAGAGAAGGGCCTATGCTACAACTGTGATGAAAAGTTCGTACCAGGACACAGATGTAAGAACAGAATATTGTATATGGTGATGACTGAAGAAGAGGAACTATATTTTACTAAGGAGACTGAATCTGATTTGACCCCCCAACCAGACCCAGCTATGGAGGAAGTGCAGATGTCTCTGCATTCCATGTTAGGGGAATGTGGACTCACTACTATGCGTGTTGTGGGAGAAGTGGGACCCCACAAGCTTAATATATTGCTGGATACTGGGAGCACACTCAGTTTTTTACAAGAGGATATGGCCAAGACACTGGGATGTAATGTGGAGGAGGATAAACCCTTGTTGGTAAGGGTTGCAAATGGACAGAAACTATTGAGTTGCAAAAGAGCCTCTAATTTCACTTGGCATGTCCAAGGCCATGAGTTTACCTACTCTTCTAGGTTGTTGGGCACAGTGGGATGTGATATGATCCTAGGAGGGGACTGGCTAAGGTTTTGTACACCAATAGAGCTTGATTACTCTCACATGAACTTCACTGTTACCTTAAATGGAGAAAGGGTCAAATTGAATGCTGTGACTACCATGGGAGATTGTCAAATGATTACAGGTCCAGTACTGAGCCAACTGATTCATCAAGAACTACAGACTGTGGAAGAGATTTTTCTGGTGGACAACTCTAACACCAACCCCCCACCTGCCCCAGAACTGGTGTCCCTACTGGAAGACTATGCTGATGTATTTATGGAGCCTACAGGGTTACCTCCCTCTAGAGGAATTGAGCACAATATTGATCTTAAGCTGGGAAGTATACCTAACACCAATACCCTTATAGGGCATCTCACAGTCAGAAAGATGAAATAGAGAAGCTAGTGACTGAGATGTTGAAGTCTGGAATCATTCAACATAGCAAGAGTTCATTTGCATCCCCGGTGGTCTTGGTTAAGAAAAAGGATAAGTCATGGAGGCTTTGTGTGGATTATAGGTATCTTAACTCTCTCACTGTTAAGCATGAGTATCCTATTCCTATTATTGATGAATTATTAGATGAGTTATTTGGTGCACAGTTCTTTACTAAAATTGATCTCAGATCTGGATATTTCCAAATATTGGTTAAGGCAGAAGACAGGTATCTTACTGCCTTTAGCACACATCATGGACACTTTGAATTTCTAGTTATGCCATTTGGACTGTGCAATGCTCCAGCCACTTTTCAGTCTCTAATGAACAGGGTTTTCCATGATTTTTTGAGGAGATTTGTTTTGGTATTTTTTGATGATATATTGGTTTATAGTACTTGTTGGGAGGATCACTTGATACATTTGCAGAAAGTGTTAGAAGTTCTCAGGCAGAATTCTTTATTTGCTAAACAGTCTAAGTGCAGTTTTGGTCAGACTCAGGTGGAGTACCTTGGTCACATCATCACTCAGAATGGAGTGGCTACAGACCCTGATAAGGTGGCTTGTATGGTTTCTTGGCCTACACCTAAAACTGTTAAACAATTGAGAGGCTTCTTAGGTTTAACAGGGTACTATAGGAAGTTCATAAAAGGGTATGGACTTATTAGCAGTCCCTTGACTGCCTTACTTAAAAAAGACAGTTTCAGCTGGACAGATGAGGCTCAGAAGGCTTTTGAGGAGTTGAAGAAAGCCATGACATCAGCACCAGTGCTGGCACTCCCTAATTTCACTAAACCATTCATCTTGGAGACTGATGCAAGTGGGAGAGGAGTAGGGGCTGTCCTAATGCAAGAGGGCAGGCCTATTGCATTTCTTAGTAAAGCCTTAGGAGTAAGGAATCAGGCTTTGTCTATCTACGAGAGGGAGTTCCTAGCTGTGATTATGGCAGTTAAAAAGTGGAGGACATACCTACAGGGCCACAAATTTGTTATTAAGACTGATCAGCAGTCCCTAAGGCATCTCCTAGACCAGAAAACCATGAACCCCACACAGCAGAGGTGGCTTACTAAGCTTATTGGTCTCCACTATGAAATTCAATTCAAAACTGGTGTGGAGAATAAGGTAGCAGACACCCTGTCCAGAAGTCCTGATTTCTACCCAGAATGTCAAGCCCTATCTACTGTTACACCACTATGGATCCAGAAAGTACAACAAAGTTACACAGGAGACACCACTATTTCTCCTATCATGGCAGCTAAATTAATTGATGCACAGGCCTATCCTGATTATTCAGTTTCTGATGGTATTCTAAGGTATAAAGGCAAGATAGTGGTGGGCAATGATCAGTCATTAAAGGATACAATCATGTTTGAAGTGCATGGAGCTCCTAGTAGTGGCCATTCTGGTATAAATGGCACTTACATGCGATTAAAGGCTAATTTTTACTGGTTGGGAATGAAAAAAGATGTCATGCAGTTTGTGAAAGCTTGTATAATTTGTCAGAAAAACAAACCTCTTGTGGGACACCCTCCTGGCTTGCTCCAGCCTCTCTCTATTCCAACCACAGCTTGGTCTCACATAGCTCTTGATTTTGTGGATGGACTCCCTAAGTCTGCAGGGAAAAATGTAATTTTGGTTATTGTGGATCGTTTAACCAAGTATGGCCACTTTCTGGCCCTTAGCCACCCCTTCACTGCTGAAACAGTGGCTAAGCTTTTCATGGATAATATATATAAACTACATGGGGCTCCTGTGGCTATCATTTCAGATAGAGATAAAATTTTCACAAGTCTGTTCTGGAAGACCCTTTTTAAACTAATGGGTACCTCACTGAACCTCTCTTCATCCTACCACCCCCAGACAGATGGTCAAACCGAAAGGCTCAACCAGTGCCTTGAAAACTACCTCAGGTGCATGTGCAGTGATTCACCAAGACAGTGGACCAAGTGGCTCAGCCTAGCTGAGTATTGGTACAACACTAACTACCATACTAGCCTACAAACAACACCCTTTCAAGCTCTCTACGGGTACCCTCCCCCTTACCTATCCCTTGACTCTTTCCTTGGTCCTGTATTAGATGATGCTACAGATTTCTATTCTCAGAGACAAGAATTTATGAAGAAGCTACAGGACAACCTTCTCAAAGCCCAACATCGAATGAAACAGTTTGCTGACCTAAAACGTTCTGATAGAGAGTTTTCAGTTGGAGATCTAGTGTTTGTGAAGCTACAACCATATCGTCAGTCTACTATTGCCCTACGGAAGAATGTGAAGTTGGCTGCTAAGTACTATGGTCCGTTCAGAATCTTAGAGAGATTGGGGAAGGTTGCATATAAACTAGAATTGCCTGAAAATTCTAGGGTTCATCCTGTTTTCCATGTGTCACTATTGAAGCAGTATTTGGGAAAAAAGGTTGTACCTTTATCGCAGCTGCCAGAAGTCGATGAAGCTGGTATCTTTCTGATCCGTCCCATCGCTACGCCGGAGAAGAAGAGTGTTCGCCGTGGATCTGTCATGGTGGAACAGATTTTGGTTCAGTGGGCAACTGACTGGCCCGATCTTGTATCGTGGGAGGATACGCGATTTATGGTGAAGAAGTTTGCTGGATTTGATCCTTGCGGACAAGGATCGAATCATGCCGGGGGTATTGTTATGGTTGCAGGAGTGAATGATGAGGCGGAGGAAAACTTGGATCTTGGATTAGGGATTTCGGTGGATTTTGGGAAAAGGGGTGTTCGCGATGAAGAATTGGGGAAGAAGGGATCGGTGGGACACGTGTCACGATCTGAGAAGAAGTTGCTGAAGTGAAGTCGCGTGTGTAGAAACACGTTTTTTATTTTTCAGTTGAGTCTTGTTTTAATTTCTGAATAATTGTGTTTTGTATGCTGTTTTCCGTGTCGAGCGTTTTATAAGCTCCCTCCGGGTTTTCTTGTCAGTTCTTTCCCGGAGTAGGTTTTAGGTCGAACTGTCCAGGGTCCTTAGATTTAAATACCGTCATTTGTGGAGAATTAGTCATAAAATGGAAATTCTATTTTCTCCCATCTTCTTCTACCTTTTCCCTTTCCTTCTATATCCTTCCTAATCTGGATCGCCTTCAATTCAGCTTACAATTTACAGTCTATTGTTACACCCATTACAGAAAATTACAAAAAATATATAGTGGAAACACTACAGGTGGTATCACCCAGTTTTTTACACTTTACACATCATAATTCTCCTGGGATTTCTTGTGATCGCGATCGGGCACCATGGCTGAGAATACCCGCCTCAAGGAGCTGCAGGAGGCGCAACGAACCCTGGATAACACCTTGAAAGCTGAAGCACTGCAACGGGCTGCATTAGAACAGAAAATTGCATAGCAGTTAGAAGGTATTAACTCCAGATTTTCCAACACACTTGCTGATATTCAACTCAAATTAGCCAATCTAAACACTGGATCTAGTATGGGGGCGGCTTCAATTTTAGGACAGGGACATGGGCATTCTAAATCGACCTCAAATTTCATTCATACACCCCTACCCCGTGTCGATTTTCCCATTTTCGATGGATCTAACCCACGGGCTTGGATTATTAAGTGTAATAGTTACTTTAAACTAATGCCCAATGTCCCTAATGCTCAAAGAGTGCACATAGCTACGATGCACTTTGAAGGGAAAGCATTGATGTGGTTTCAAAATTTGTGTCTCGATGATGTTGTTTTGAATTGGAAGCAGTTTCTGAGCCTGGTTTCTAGCAGATTTGAGGATCTTCAAACCTCGAACATAATTGTAGAATTTAACAAACTGTGGCAGAATGGGACTTATGAAGCCTATGTGGAAAGATTTGAGGAGTTAAAGGCCTGTTTATTAATGGAAGATGCTGGATCTTTTACTGAAGAGTATTTTATAGCTAGCTTTGTTAGTGGCTTATCTGATGAATTGAGGAGTTTTATTTCTATGTTCCAACCACAGTCGTTGGAACAGGCTATAGAGTTGGGCAAACAGCAGCTAATCACCCTTGAAGCTATCACCAAAAATCTCAGATATTCCCCCAAACCCATTTCTACCTATACACCAACTTACAGAAAACCAGATAATCCCTCATCACCATTACCCTCCCCAGCCAAGACCCTACCATCCAAACCTATTACTAAACTTTTAACCTCAGCCGAAATGGCAACCCGTAGAGAGAAAGGCCTATGCTACAATTGTGATGAGAAGTTCGTACCAGGACACAGATGCAAGAACAGAATGCTATATATGGTGATGACTGAGGAAGAGGAGCTCTATTTTACTAAGGAGGCTGAATCTGATGTGATTCCCCAACCTGACCCAGTTATGGAGGAAGTGCAAATGTCCTTGCATTCCATGTTAGGGGAATGTGGATTAACTACTATGCGTGTGGTGGGAGAAGTGGGACCCCACAAGCTTAATATACTGCTGGATACTGGGAGCACACTCAGTTTTCTACAAGAGGATATGGCCAAGACATTGGGCTGTACTGTGGAGGAGGATAAACCCTTGCTGGTGCGGGTTGCAAATGGACAGAAGCTCTTGAGCTGCAAGAGAGCTTCCAATTTTACTTGGCATGTCCAAGGACATGAGTTCACCTACTCCCCTCGTTTGTTGGGCACAGTGGGATGTGATATGATCCTAGGAGGGGACTGGCTAAGATTCTGTACACCAATAGAGCTTGACTACTCTCACATGAATTTCACTGTTACTTTAAATGAGGAGAGGGTCAAATTGAATGTTGTGACTTCTATGGGAGATTGCCAAATGATTACAGGTCCAGTACTTAGCCAACTTATTCATCAGGAGTTACAGACTGTGGAAGAGATTTTTCTGGTGGATAGTTCTGACACCAATTCCCAAACTGCTCCAGAACTGGTTTCCCTACTGGATGATTATTCTGATGTGTTTGTTGAGCCTACAGGGTTACCTCCTTCTAGGGGAATTGAGCACAATATTGACCTTAAGGTTGGGAGTATACCTAAACACCAATACCCTTACAGAGCATCCCACAGTCAGAAAGATGAAATTGAGAAATTAGTAGCTGAAATGTTGAAATCTGGGATCATTCAACATAGTAAGAGTTCATTTGCTTCTCCAGTAGTCTTAGTTAAGAAGAAGGATAAGTCCTGGAGGCTTTGTGTGGATTATAGGTATTTAAATTCTTTCACTGTTAAACATGAATACCCTATTCCTATTATTGATGAGTTATTGGATGAGTTGTTTGGTGCCTAGTATTTTACTAAGATTGATCTCAGATCTGGATATTTCCAAATACTGGTTAAGGCAGAAGACAGGTATCTCACTGCCTTTAGCACACACCATGGAC
The DNA here is from genome assembly GCA_028566335.1 of Monarda citriodora. Taxonomy (NCBI): domain Eukaryota; kingdom Viridiplantae; phylum Streptophyta; class Magnoliopsida; order Lamiales; family Lamiaceae; genus Monarda; species Monarda citriodora. The sequence goes on along the minus strand of JAOWBJ010173340.1, from coordinate 2,715 downwards.
ACTTTGAGTTTTTAGTTATGCCATTTAGATTGTGCAATGCTCCAGCCACATTTTAGTCTCTTATGAACAGGGTTTTCCATGATTATTTGAGGAGATTTGTCTTAGTATTTTTTGATGATATATTAGTCTATAGTACTTGTTGGGAGGATCACTTGATACATTTACAGAAGGTGTTAGAAGTTCTGAGACAGAATTCTTTATTTGCCAAGAAATCAAAGTGCAGTTTTGGTCAGACTCGGGTGGAATATCTAGGCCACATTATCCCTCAGAATGGAGTAGCTACAGACCCTGATAAGGTGGCATGTATGGTCTCTTGGCCTACCCCTAAAACTGTTAAACAATTGAGAGGTTTTTTGGGTTTGACAGGGTACTACAGGAAATTCATAAAAGGGTATGGACTTATTAGCAGTCCATTGACTGCTTTACTCAAGAAAGATAGTTTCAGTTAGACAGATGAGGCTCAGAAGGCTTTTGAGGAGTTAAAACAGGCCATGACATCAGCACCAGTGCTGGCATTACCTAATTTCACCAAACCATTCATCCTAGAGACTGATGCAAGTGGGAAGGGAGTAGGGGCTGTACTCATGCAAGAAGGAAGGCCTATTGCATTTCTCAGTAAAGCCTTAGGAGTAAGGAATCAGGCTTTATCTATCTACGAGAGAGAGTTCCTAGCTGTGATTATGGCAGTCAAGAAGTGGAGAACATACCTTCAGGGCCATAAATTTGTTATAAAGACTGATCAGCAATCTTTAAGGCATCTCCTAGACCAAAAAACCATGAACCCCACACAACAGAGATGGCTTACTAAGCTTATTGGTCTTCACTATGAAATTCAATTCAAAACTGGAGTGGAAAATAAAGTGGCAGACACTCTATCCAGATGCCCTGATTTCTACCCAGAATGTCAAGCTTTGTCTACTATTACTCCACTATGGGTTCAGAAAGTACAACAGAGTTATGTAGGAGACACTACTATTTCTCCTATATTTGCAGCTAAATCAATTGATACACAAGCCTATCCTGAGTATTCAATTTCTGATGGTATCTTGAGGTACAAGGGCAGAATAGTGGTGGGAAATGATCAAACATTGAAAGATACCATAATGTTTGAAGTGCATGGAGCTCCTAGTAGTGGCCATTCTGGCATTAATGGCACTTACATGAGACTAAAAGCGAATTTCTACTGGTTGGGAATGAAAAAAGATGTCATGCAGTTTGTAAAAGCTTGTATAGTCTGCCAGAAAAACAAACCTGGACACCCTCCTGGTCTGCTCCAGCCTCTCACTATTCCAGCCACTGCTTGGTCACACATAGCTCTTGATTTTGTTGAAGGACTCCCTAAGTCTGCAGGGAAAGATGTAATTCTGGTTATTGTGGATCGATTAACCAAGTATGGCCATTTTCTGGCCCTCAGCCACCCATTTACTGCTGAAACAGTGGCTAAGCTATTTATGGATAATATCTACAAGCTACATGGGGCTCCTGTGGCTATTATTTCGGACAGGGACAAAATATTCACAAGTTCTTTTGGAAGACCCTTTTCAAAACTGATGGGTACATCCTTGAACCTATCTTCATCCTATCACCCCCAGACAGACGGTCAAACCGAAAGACTTAACCAGTGCCTTGAAAACTACCTCAGGTACATGTGTAGTGACACACCACGGCAGTGGACTAAAAGGCTCAGTTTAGCTGAGTATTGGTACAACATTAACTACCATACTAGCCTACAAACAACACCCTTTCAAGCTCTCTACGGGTACCCTCCTCCTTACCTATCCCTTGACTCTTTCATTGGTCCTGTGTTAGATGATGCTACGGATTTCTATACCCAGAGACAAGAGTTTATGAAGAAACTGCAGGAAAACCTTCTCAAAGCCCAACATCGAATGAAACAGTTTGCTGACCTAAAACGTTCTGATAGAGAGTTTTCAGTTGGAGACTTGGTGTTCGTGAAGTTACAACCCTATCGTCAGTCTACTGTTGCCCTCAGGAGGAACGTGAAATCGGCTGCTAAATATTATGGTCCGTTCAAAATCTTGGAGAGATTGGGGAAGGTGGCATATAAATTAGAATTACCCGAAAATTCTAGGGTTCATCCCGTTTTCCATGTGTCACTATTAAAGCAGTATTTGGGAAAAAAAGTCATACCTTTATCGCAGTTGCCGGAAGTTGATGAAGCTGGTGCCTTTTTGGTCCGTCCAGTAGCTACACCGGAAAAGAGGAGTGTTCGTCGTGGATCTGGGATGGTGGATCAGATTTTGGTGCAGTGGGCGATTGACTGGCCCGATCTCGTGTCGTGGGAAGATAAGCAGTTCATGGTGAAGAAATTTCGTGGATTTGATCCTTGCGGACAAGGATCGAATCATGCCGGGGGTATTGTTACGGTCGCAGGAGTTGGTGATGAAATGGAGAAAAAATTGAATCTTGAATTAGGGATTTCGGTGGATTTGGGAGAATTGTGTGTTCGCAAATTGGAGTTGGGGAAGAAAGGATCGGTGGGACACGTCTCACGATCGGAGAAGATGTTGCTGAAATGAAGTCGCGGGTGTGGAAAGCACATTTTTATTTACAGTTGTGTTATGTTTTAATTTTCGAATAATCGTGTTTTGAGTCATTGTTTTTTCGTGTCGAGCGTTTTATAAGCTCCCTCCGGGTTTTCTTGTCAGTTCTTTCCCGGAGTAGGTTTTAGGTCGAACTGTCCAGGGTCCTTAG
>JAOWBJ010173232.1:0-11619 GCA_028566335.1 Monarda citriodora | reverse complement strand
ATCTAATTATTATTTTTAATTTGCTTAATAAATTCATTCACATTCCAACACAAACACAATTTATATTAAATTTTTCCGACGCAACGCGCGGGCATCACGCTAGTCTTATTAATATAAGTATTATTATTTTATTAAATTGTGTTAGAAATCGAATGCGAGTTATTTTGATTGTAGTAAAGACTGGGTGAGACCATTTATAATTTATTATTTAATATTCAACAATTTAGATTTATTTTATTTTCTACTCTGACCAATTTTTTAAATATTTCATATTAATGATTAAAAACATCCAAATATTTAATAATACATCAATTATATTGAATAAAGAGAAAATTACAATACAATCGAAAAAATACAACATATTAAAAATACTACGTAAATAAACGAATAAATATTTAATTTTTAGGTGGAGGGGATGGTGGTCGGAGGAGTGGCTTTAGATTGAGCTTATGCTCAATGAACTCGCGCATAAAATCATGTCGTCTCCGCTTTTTCGGAGACATTCCGATCGTATCTTTGGTGTAGATTTCGTAATACTTCTAGACGAGAGATTATCCGCTATAGTTGTGTGTCGTATATCGCCTCCCTAGATTTTTTTCCCTTTAGTACGGCATTTTCTGGTGGAGGATTCTGCTTCTGCTTGTTCTTCCAATTGGGCAGCAGCATAAAGGTCGAGCGTTTCCATTGCAATTTGGACACTCTCCTCGAATTTTGTAGAGGTTTAGAGCGTTGTCGGAACTCGACAATTTTTAAGAGAATGTAGAGAACTTTTTTTTGGAATTAGAAGAGAATGAAAATGAAGTTGGAAGTAGTGTGAAAAAATGTTTTGGGGTGTTATGTATTTATAGGTGAAATAAATTAAAAAATAAAAATATCACATTTTAATGGCTCAATCTGCGAGCCAATGAGAAGCTGCCACGTCTCGGCAGCATGATTGAGCCGACGCATGGATGCTCGACACGTGAACGGGGGGTTCGGGCGCCGTACGGGACTCGCCAGCGTCTGGGCTTCGGGCGGGGGCTGCCGACCGGACGGCTGTAGCGCGACTCGGACGCGAAGGAGGGCGGCGGAGAGACCAGGGCTACGAGTGCTCTTAATTAGTCTGTTTCTTTATGTCAATCTGTTGGAAATTCGGTCTTTGATCAAATATTAATAATTTATATTTAATTTATTTGATAAATTATTGTTATACTCGTCGAGTAAATGAACGTGGTATATTGATATGCTCAAAACCGATTTTCGGTGAGTGAGATATGGATGTGTAAAGTTTGGAATTTGGATGAGTTGCTTCATAGCTAGAAGCGTTCTGTAGCACGCTCAAGCACTGTAGCGCTCGTGTACTGTAGCGCGCTTGAGCACTGTAGCGCTCGAGTACTGTAGCGTTCGAGTATTGTAGCGCACTCGAGCATTGTAGCGCGCTCGAGTATTGTAGCGCACTCGAGTACTGTAGCGCTTTGTGTGTGCGAGTATTGTAACGCTCTCTATGAACGAGTATTGTACGAATTTTAGGGTGAGTAATTAATGACTGAATTTAAAGAACACAAGGGATTACGTGGTTCGATTTACTGTGTAAATCTACGTCCACGGGAGAAAAATAGGTGCTCGTGTATTTGCTTTGGAGTACAGATTACAAGTGAAGAGATTCTAAACTAAATTAGTTATCAAATGTGCTATTTATACACATAGATATACTAGGGTTGGGCTCGCAGCCCAGTAAGGTGGTGTGCAATTGCTTCAGAGCAGTTGTTGGTGATTGAGATCGTGGGTGGTGATCGTGTTGGTACACGTCACCGTTGTATAGCCGCTAGTTGTACACATAGGGTGTGTTTGGTAGACAAGTTTTAATATGGTTGGAAATCTTAGGATAGGTAATTGTTACATGGATAGTTGAGATTACATGTGAATTAATTTCTAGAGGGACCCACTTAACCATTGTTTGGTATCATGGAAATGTCATGTTAGGTTTGTCCATGTTACGGTTACAAACTTTTGGTAGTCAGGATATGGGCATGTTAAATCCGACGTAATGACTGTTTTACCCTCAGTTCATTCCAACAAATTACGATTTTATCCCCTGCAACCCATCAATACACCGCGGACAAAATTCCAGAATTCTCCAAAAAAATTCGGCGATTTGGCGATCGACATCACCGTGCGATTTGTTTCCTGGTGTCCGACGTGCACCGACGTGGTGAAGCCTAGGGTTTCGGCATAGCAAATCGGTTCGCCATGAGTTCCCCTCAACAAGGTAACATCCTCTACACTAACCTGCGTCTATAGTTTGTTCGCTCGCACCAGGATATGGAAGGGTTCGATTTTATTGTTGGGAATAAGCTGTGTGGATTACTTTTCTGTGAATGTGAGATACAATTCGAGTGTTTGTCTGATTTCATGCCATTAATTTTGCGATGAGTTGAATTTGTGTTTTAGGGTTTGGTTATATTTTCTCCAGTAGACATATTCGACAGTCTGAAGCTCACCTTGTTGTGGACATTGTTGATTGCATACTTCCAAATTGCCATAATCTCCATGTATACTTGCAAAGCTTGTGCTAAGTATTATGACTATCTTTCGCCCCTGGTTTAGGATATTTACACCTACCTTGAGTGTGATGTATTCAACTACGTGAATTTGTTGTCGATGTACATCTCTAAATTTGATTACCTTTGAACTGTGTACACATTGCTCATCAGCTTCTACGTGATTAGCAGGTAGTAGTGTCGTCAAGAGGTAGAGAAAAAAGGAAATCAAAAAAAGAGCTTGGTCTCATGTGGAGGAGCATGTTCTACTCGGTGGTCTGAAGCAGCTCGTTGTGGATGGAATGAAGTCCGATAATGGATTCAAGGCCGGCTACATGACTCGCGTAGAAGCTGCAATGCTGAGATCTTTCCCGGGCATTGATATCCGGGGGAAACCACATATTGAATCAAAGCTTTCCGCTTGGAAGAAAACATACGCAGCTCTCAGAGACATCCTCGGCCGAAGCGGTGTCGGATTCAATTTGAAAGGAGACAATAAGATCGATTGTGACAATACAGTGTGGGAGGAGATATGTTGGGTAAGCATGTACATATTTTTTTTCTCCTCAACTTTGATCACACAATTCGATTGATATATCCCATTACTCCTTGTCTGTGTAAAGAATTCTAATGCCCAATGTATTTATCACTTGACGTAGATTGATTCTAGCTTGTTTACTTGGCATGACAAACCTTGGCCTTACATGGAAGTGTGGAAGGAAGTGTTTGTGAAAGATAGGGCAACTGGAGAAGGTGCTGCCGAGTTCATGGATATGTACAACGATCTTGTGCAAGATGCCGAGGGTCCCCCACTGTCGAGGCAAGCTACACAAGATGGTCCAATAGACATAGATGTTGACGAGCCACCTCCTGATCCTGCTTCCGCTTCCGATGACAGTATTGGTCATTCCACTTATGAAAGCAACATGCCCCGGAGGACTCGGAAAAAAAACTGTTTGAGGAATGTTTTCACTCATTGATCGATCTTGTTGGTGACATTCAAAAGACAAATGCAGCTAAGTACAAAGTTTTTAATTCAACTTTTGGAAAGCAAGCTGGTATGAACAAGCATAGGAGTGAAGTTTGGTCAATGCTAGAGAACATCCCGGGTTTATCGATTGACGATATGTTCGTAGTTGGGGAGAAGCTACTGAAGATGCCTGAATGTCTCGAATTGTTCCTACACATGAACATTGAGGCGCGCCTGCCTACATTTCTCGTCTGAATGAGATATAGTTGTGAATTGAAATGTCGATCGGAATTATGTTTTTTGCAAGCCTAACTGTCGGATAACTATGCTTTTGGCTTATTAGGCTCAAAATGGCCACTTTCTATGTAATTATGTTTTTCCTTAGCTATGCTTGACATATGTGTTGGTAAACTGTGGCCAAAAATATTCTATGAACTTGATTTTGTGGTTGAATTTGGCTTCAAGTTGATTGCCACCTTTCTTTCTCGTGAACTTGTAGCACACGTGACTCCCTCCTACATTATAGTCAGCTTCCCTACTCAATACTATGCATGGCAGAAATGTGTAGGCTTTGTTTGTATGCTAGGAGCAGATTTCTCTGCATAATAGATGTCAAATAGTTGTGAAAACAGCTTGATGTCATGCCATAGGTGTTACATCAGTCAATTTTGGCTATGTTATTCACGTGTTTACTGTATGAAAGAACACTTCAGACTGTGGCCCAAACTACTACTTATGAACGGCACATTTCAAGGAATTCTCACTTCCCTTTCTCAACCAATTCCAACATGTACTCATTCCTAAACCATAAATCCTTCTTCTACTATAATCCATGGAACAAGAAGCTCGACGGTGTTTTCCTAAACCCGGTTAACGACAATCTCGAAAGGAATGAAGGACGTGAACGAGTTGATTTCGATGCGGCCTTAATCCATGCCATGGAGCATTTGAAGATGAGCCACAATGTGGTGCTCGAGTTCGAGGACGTTTTTGGTCGATTTTTTGGTGTCCTCAAGGATAGATACGATGCATTCACTCGCATTTTGAAGGACAAACAAACGTGGTGGGATGTTCCAAATGGGAGGGTCCAAGCCGATGACGAAGTTTGGCTACGTCTATTCGAGGTAAAGTTACCATTGTTCGATTATATTGAAATTAACATCTTAATCATTTTAATAATTTTGTAGGAGCATTACATGTGTCAAGCTTACTATTACGCAGACGAACCACATTATGAATTGTTCTCAAGCTTATTCGGAACTACCAAAGTTGTTGGAACAGACACAATTTCTGAAGAGGTTAACTCCCCTCATGTTCCCGTTAAACGTAGACTATTCGATGCCAATACGAAACAGGTGGAAGTGTCTTCTTCCAAGAAGTTTGTCGCATTTGATAAATATTTTTGATTTTTTCATAATTCTTTTTGAAACATAAAATAAAAAATATTGAGCAAAATATTCAACAAAATTAAAATTAAAAAAATAGACATGAATCTAGCAAAATAAAATATAATAAAATATTTGATGTAAAAAATATAACGATAGTTGCATTCAACTAATATGCCAATTTAAATTAATTTTTTCTATCAATGTATTATTAAATGCTTTTATTTTAATACTATTTATGTTTCATGTCATTAGTCTCTTTTGGATTAAATCAAAAAATGAGAATATGTAATTGTAATTAATTGTAAAAAAAAATAATTATTAAACTAATAAATGAGACATACCAAAATGATAAATTAAGTAAGATGAAGGTAGTAATATCTATGTTTTTTCAATTTTATTTAGCCCAATTTAGAATTAGTAGTCAAATTAGAGCATCCGCAGCGCACGGTCATGCCCAGCCCGCCGCGCCCCCTCCGCGCTGTAGCTCCCGATCCGCCACCCGACGCCCGGCCGCAACATCACCCTATACGGAGCCCGAACTGCCGGCTCCACGTGGCACGAATCCGCGCGGCGGCGAGATCCTGCGGCCGAGAAGCTGCCACGCCATTGGCCCGCGGATTGAGCCGTTAAAAAAGCAGATTTTTTTTTTCTTCAAAATTTTTATCTTTAAATATCTCATTTCTTACTCATTTTTTCCACGCTAAACATACTACATATTCTCTCTACATCACTCTCTAGCAAATCATATTTATTTCCACCAAGTTTTTTGATTAAAATGGATCCACAAGACCCCAATTCTTGGTTTGTCGGTGATTATTCGCCCAACTATTACGGCTATATCAATCCCGATCCTTCCGCCCCAATTCATACTCCAATTCCACTCCGTCCTCAAGGTTTTTCCCCTTTTGTCCATAGTGGCCCCGGTTTCCAACCGGCTTCGTCTTCACCGACGCTATTTCCCTCACCACCACAAGGTGCCTACCGTGGCGCATTTTCTCCCATCTCTCATATGTCTTCCTTCGAGGAAGACGACGATTTATCTCGTCAAACCCCCGTTAGTTTGGCGGACGATTCGTCTCGTCAAACCCCGTTAGTTTGGCGAACGAGAGTGACCTGGTGCCTTATCTGGAGGAAGTTTCAAGTCCTCTGAAACGCCCTACCCGCGCTAGGCATGGTGGCCGAACTGGCAGACGGCGTGGTGGGTGGAATATCGAACCTTCACAAAGCCAAACACCTGCCGTCGAAGTGGTCGAAGTAGAGGCGGAAGGTCCCCCGCCCCTATTTCGAGGCCGAGACATTATGTCTCGCTCATTGTTGGGTCGATATTGGCGGCGATGCCATCACCGTCGTACATCAAAGGATCCAACAAATGTGGATACGGATAGCTAATCGCTACAACTCCATAAGGCCAGAAGGATCGCCTTCCGTGGTTCGGAGAGATTACGCAACCATTGGAAGCGCGCAATGACAGATATTAAGGCGTTCGACGGTTGCTATCGGAGCTGTCAAAGGGAGTTGGGAAGCGGGGAGAACACTGAACTTTTGCTGCGGAGGGCACATAACAAGTTTTCTGTGTCGAACGACAAGATGTTCAGACATCTTGACACTTGGGAAGCCGTTCGGGGGACGCCAAAAGTCTTGGCGGCTTTAGATAGCTCCGAAGCCGTGAAGAGGTGCAAGCAATCCTACCAAGGCTCGTACTCCAGCACGAGGAGCGAGCACAATTAACCATTGGAAGCGCGCAATGACAGATATTAAGGCGTTCGACGGTTGCTATCAGAGCTGTCAAAGGGAGTTAGGAAGCGGGGAGAACGCCGAACTTTTGCTGCGGAGGGCACATAACGAGTTTTCTGTGTCGAACGACAAGATGTTCAGACATCTTGACACTTGGGAAGCCGTTCGAGGGACGCCGAAAGTCTTGGCGGCTTTAGATAACTCCGAAGCCGTGAAGAGGTGCAAGCAATCCTACCAAGGCTCGTACTCAAGCAGGGGGAGCGAGCACGATTACGAGGAGGCATCAAGTTCTGCAATGGCCCCCTATCGACCTCGACCGGAGGGGTATAAAGCCGCGAAGGCAAAGGCGAAGGAGAAATCAAGATACTCCACCACCTCCTCCGACGCTGCACCCGAGTTTACTGTCTCGACCCCGCGCCAAAGTGAACTCGATAAATTAGCGGATGGGGTGGCATTCTCCTCTTTGTGCCTACACCAAGCCAACGAACGGTACGGATGCGGATACCCACTACAACAAAAATGCACATAGACTACGGTTTTAAACCGTAGTCTATGTGAAACAAAAACCGTAGAGATTGATAGTGTAGTCTATGCACTTAAAACCGTAGTCTATGGTTATCTAAGACTACGGTTTTTATTAAAAACCGTAGTCTATAACGTATTATAGACTACGGTTTTTAACCGTAGTCTATGCACTTAAAACCGTAGTCTATGGTGGCCTAAGACTACAGTTTTTATTAAAACCGTAGTCTATAACGTATTATAGACTACGGTTTTTAACCGTAGTCTATGCACTTAAAACCGTAGTCTTTGGTTATCTAAGACTACGCTTTTTGATTAAAAACCGTAGTCTTTTCGTTTTGAACCTGTAGTTAAATTTACAATTTAATCTGTAAATTTGAAATCAAATTATAAAAAAAATAGAAATTTCATATATTTAACATAGAAATTTCCCAGTATAAATTACAAACATCCAAAATCTAATTAGTGCAATAAGCACAATTATTACAAATAAACTCAGTTTCATTCTGATCTTCATGTTCCTTCAGTTCTAGCTCCTCTTGCTCGAGCTTCTTCCTCTAAACTTCAAATTCCTTGATTCTATCATGCTCCGGCACTTTGCTGCCGTTTTCTTCTTTCTAATAGATGTTGCAAAGGCAAAATCCATATCAGCTTTATTGTAAAAAGTATATGAAAGATAAGAAAAACAAAAACAAAAACAAAAGGAAGAGAAAAAACATAAACGTGAGCCAGATTTTGAAACTGAAGACGGATCCATTAGCAGCAAATTCAAGAAATATTTTCTATTACAAATGAACAAAGGGAACGAAACAACATAAAAATGAAATCTTGAATTAGATTGAAAGATTTCTAAAATAAAGAAAACAATTCATGCGATAAAATAACAAAGCTACCGACTTATGAAAAATGGTGCGGCTTGAACAAAGTATGAAGATAAGTGGCATTCATTTATTAGTGTATCTACAGGTCTTGAATCACTTCATGTTTCCCAAACATATATATTTCATCACTAACACAAAACAACCATATGAACACAGTTGCATGACCAAGAAATTAGTAAATAGGAAAAGACATGAATACGATACGTACTTCCAAATATTCATCCATCCCATATTTCGATCCCTCACGGCCAAGGCCTGATTGTTTCACACCTCCAAATGGAGCAACCTACACACAGAGGAAGATCATTAATGAAGACCGAGTGTCTACTCTTAATCGACATTAGAGAAAAATAAGTCCCTGACCACTACACATAGCCCACATATGTTCAATAATGAGTTTTTCAAAAGGTGAAGACTAGAAACAAAAAAAAATCAAATAAACATACAATGATAATGATCTGTAAAATTTGTAAGAATAAGAGTTATTACATTTTTTGTACACAAGCCTTAATCCAGTAATTGCTTACAATAAGATTAAAACTACCTCTAAAAGTTCTGTTTTTGCAAAATAATTAAGGTAAAAACATACCAACATAAAGCATCTTCCTATAAAATATAATAACATTCTACTATCTATAGCAGAAAAGCAAAATCAAAACACATCAACTAAATTCTGAGTAACACAACCAACAACATATACTCATAGTGCTTCAATTCCAAGTCATGAAAACTATTATTCTCTTTCTCACCACTTCAAAGCATGTTGAAGCAACAACCAGACATATAAGCAATGCAAAGACCAAAACCAATGCCTGCATCGAGGCGAAATAACGCAAATAAGGGCTGAACCAAGCCTGAAAAAATCACAAAAAATTGTCGTAAGACCAAGCCAAGTTTAACAGTTAAATCCGTGGCTGCAACTAGCCAAAACAAGCACAAGTAAGCATATAAACGGCAGCACCTTGCCTAAAAACATACAAAAGATAAAGGGGAAAGAAGGATGCCTTAGCGAGGCGCCTTCAAAGAAAGCTACAGCCCACTCAAGCACATGGCGAGCACCAAATACGAGCTGAAAAACGGGTTGGTCAGACCACAGAGCTGCCAATCTACCGTACAACAGTTCGGTCGATCTACGGCAGCGAGGAGCAGTGGGTCGATTCCTAGAGAAGTGAACAAATAAATACTCAAGTCTGAAGATTCCTAGAGAAGTGAACAAAAAGAATAAGAACTATCTAATAGTATGTGAGATGAGAACACAAACCTTTTGCAGCCACTTCTTTATCCGAGTGTGATGCACTGTCTCTTCCCCTGATCTCTTCTTATTGTTCTTTATATTGCATATCGTTTCTAGCATAAACTCCATCTAAAAAATTTGAAAGAAGTAAATGGAAGTAGGAAGCACATATAACAAACTCAATACTAATAATTTTGAATACACATACTCTTTTACTATTTATAGTTGATTGGCTGGATTCAGAAAAGGCCTTCAACTTATTTACCCTGCTCTGAATACCATGAATGAAAGTTTTCATGCCTAGAGGATCATCCCCTCGCAATTTCATCCACAAACTGTCTGAAGCAAATCTTTTAGTATAAACAAAACGCAAACACCAAGAGACCAAAATAAGCTTTATAGTAATAACAAACATATAGAAAGTATCACTTACACTGCAACATTGTCAAGACCGTTGACACACACATAGAAAGTAATTTTATCTAAGTTTCATCTAGAATAATTTACTAACTAATGAATTATAAAGAGGAGGAGAACTTAGCTTAGGCCGAGAGGCTGCCGGGGCCGAGGCTCGATGACCGCCGGATGCACGAGCCAGCCTCTTCCCGATCCTAGACCTGTAAACAAGAAGTAAAGTAGTAATTAGCTAACTAAACAAACCACAACGTGTAATCGAACTAAAAAATGGGAGAATCGCTCTTGCCGAGGCTGCGGAGGGAATTGCGACGGAGAATCTGCCGAGCTTGAAGCCCGTCGTCGGAGATGAAGCCAAACCTAACCCAGAACGGAATCGATACGAGTGGAAGCTTCCCCAAATCGGTCGACCTAGGGTTTCGTGAGGGAGGTAGACTGCCTCAGATCCAGAAAGAGGGTGAGAGATATAGGACGACCACGATGCCGGCTCGTCCACGGCGGCGCCGGAGGAGTCATCGCGGCGGCGGCTGAGCGGAGGCGAGCAGAGGAAATACCGAGAATGGGATGTTGTGTGTGTGAGTGTGTGTGAATCAATTCAAACCAAGTCTAAAATTTATCTTCTATTTTTACACTGCGGGGTTTTAAAACCAGGCACTATGGTTATTTTTTTAATTTTATTTCTTTTTTTATTATTTTTGAAAAAAAAAACAAAAAAAAGCTCATACACTACGGTCACTTAACAAGTGTAGTGTTTGATCATCATAGACTACGGTGGAGACTACGGTTTTTAAGCAACTGTAGTCTTTGTGAAAAAAAATCACGCGCATAGATTACGGTTAGTTTTAAAAACCGTAGTCTATGTAAAACACGCTCATAGACTACGGTTTTTTCAAAAAATCGTAGTCTATGGACCGTAGTCTATTTCTAAATTTCTTGTAGTGATTGGACAATAAATTCTTAATTTTGGGAACTGAAAAAGATTGGAGGGAGTACTTGCTTTAAGAGAATGATTGAGCATAACTTATGTATTCCAAATTTTGACATGTTGTGTGCGCATGTGTAAAGTCCTATGTGTTTAGAGTCTTGTGTTGTTGAGTCTTTTAGTGTCATGTGAGTGTGTCTTATGTGACTTAAAACTAGAAGAATGAGCAAAGGCTCGACCACATACTTGAGGACAAGTATGACCCAAGTGTGAGGAGTTTTGATATGTCGGTTTTAATCACCTAATTTTTAGTTATTTTTAGTGTTTATTTGTGTGTTTTTCGTTAGTTAATTCGTGTTTAGAGCAGGGAAAAGGAAAGATACACTCACAAGTGCAAAGATGGAGGGAATGTGAAGAAAAAAGGGAGAAAAGTGGTGAAAAGGAGAAAATGCGCAAGAAAGAAGGGAAGCAGGAATGACTCAGTCTATCAAATTGGCCAGTTCGAAAGCGAGTGTCAGCAACCCAAGTCAAACCCGAAGACTCACCCGACGCGTGGATAACAGCGTGGACAGACGTTACTCTTGACCACGAAGAAATGCCACATCAGCGCAGGTGAGGTGGACAAGGAATGGGTATAAAAGCCAACACTTGGCTTATTTTGGGAGAGCTTTTTCACATACTTGGGTTAAAAAATCTTAGACATTTATCTTTCATCTATTCGCTTGGGGAAAAACACTCTTTAGTTTTTAGTAGTTGTTAGCTTTCGACAAGAAAACAATTGTGGATTTTAGAGGCTCTCATAGCCTCCTTTTGCTTGCTTTTATTTCGTTTAAGTGCTCGAACTTAGTAGTTAATTGTTTCTTGTGTTTTGGATATTGAAGTTTTATGTTATTCTCGACTTTTGCTTGAAGTTAATGGTATTTATGAAGTGTTTGGTGGTTCATTTATGTCTCAAGTCTTGTTTCATTTAAGTGAAGTTATTGTGTTCTAGATTTAGGTAAGGATTTGAAGTAGTTAGTACATTTCTCACTCTTG
>JAOWBJ010173125.1:0-11621 GCA_028566335.1 Monarda citriodora | reverse complement strand
ATTCTATTGATTAACATGTCACGTCATATTCTTAATATGTACTACTACTATATAATAATAATAGATTCCCTCAAAAATAGAAATGTAAATATTTTTTAATGTCTAAAATACTCTTATTTTTGCTAAAAATAGACATGCACAACACAGATGAGTTCGATTCCTGGCTGATGCATTTTTTAAAAATTCTACTTTTGGGCTTACTCTCACTCTCAAGCCCAATAACTATTATTTAAACTAATATATTATTATTATTAATTTACTTAATAAATTCATTCACATTTCAACACAAACACAATTTATATTTAATTTTTCCCGGTGCAACGCGCGACAACACGCTAGTAAATCTTTATTAACTTGGGATAATTTATACGAATAAACACATTACGACATTGTTGGAAGATTTTGAAGATGATTCCCCGGTATTGAGAATCAAATAGAGAAGGAAACTTTTACAGAGCAAATTAAGGCTCAATTATTTCATACCATGTTTAGATTGGGGTTACAAGTCTATAAATATTATGTACTGGTTTTACAAAGTATCAATGAAAAATAATAATTCCGAGCCTTTTCTTCTATTCGATCCTTGCAAACACGGCATCAGAGCTAATTCGGGCTCGGAAAAAAAAAATCATCACCTCCTGCATACCAATCTCAGCCAAATAACAAAGATCATACATCTACCCTATCTTGGCCTTTTTTTTAGAACCTGTAAGAAAACCAGAAGATGTCAGAGACAGAAGAAGAGAAGCCGACTAATGAAGGCAGCAAACTAAAAACCAGCAAACACATGAGTGTAGCCTTCAAACCCAATGGAAAAAATTATCCATTGTGGGCGACGCTAATGCGAGTTGCGATAGGAAGCAGGAGGGCTTCCTCTCACATCCTCGATGAACCACCGGATCCAGAAAGCAAGGGGTATCGGGACTGGGAGAAGACCGATCCCGTGGTTTCTCCTGGATTATAGGAAACATGGAAAAAGAAGTCGTCCAAGACTTCTCTCATCTTCAGACAACAAAAGCCTTGTGGGATAATTTGGCAATTACTTTCGAAAGTAAAGCGGACAAATACCTCGTCTATGATTTGGAGGCAAGGGCCATTATAGTAAAACAGGGGAACACAAATTTGGAGGAATATTTCCAGAAACTTCACAACTTATGGATCAACTTCGACTGGTGCCAGAAGTAGACAATAGACTGTTGTGACAAGGGTGTCAAACGATACCGAGAGCACACCAATGAAAAACGGCTCTTCAAGTTTCTGGCGGGGTTGAATGAAGAATATGCTTCCATCATTTAAGGTAGCATATGGATGGGTTAAAAGAGAAGCAACAAGAAGGAAGATAATGTCATCACAAACCCAAATCCAAACGGTGAATATAGAGGCAGGGAGTGTAGACGATCACTCATGAGAAATCGGGTTCGGGTATGCTGCTCAACACAACCGAGGGAACCAACGTCCACAGCCACCACTGCCGCTCAGAAACTCCAGTGCCACTCAACCTCCGGCGAAGTTAATCGACAAGTCGAAATTGTGGTGTACACATTGTGGGAAGCAGAAACACACTCGAGAAACTTGCTTGCTACGCGTGGGGTTTCCTTACTGGTGGCAGGAGAAACCCAAGAAAGCTAATCTCGTGCAAGGGACAACCGAAGGGACCGGGAATGAGGTTGAAGCGGGAGGGGGCAACGGAGGAGGCAACGGCGGTGGCGTGGGAAATTTTGCAGAAAGAATTGACGGATCAGAGGTAAACGGCGAGGAAGAAGGTAACCCGTCAAATCTTAGGCGGAAATGGAGGAGATAGGCTTGTTCCTGGCCCAGAAATTCTTTTTATTGCAGGCCTTTTTTTAAATTGTAGACAGGCCCCTCCAGTTCCGAAAAACCTCTCACAGACCCCCGAGCTTTTCAACGGGGCCCCCAAGTTTCGGGAAAATACAAGTCGACCCCCGAGTTTTTCGAAGGAGCCCCCCAGCTTTTTCAAAATTATTTTCTGACCCTGTTTCTTTGCAGAATGGCCCATGGAGTCCGGAATATTCTCGTTTTTGTACCCAGAATTGTTTTGCACCACTGTTGAATACTTCCGCTGCTTACAGTGTGCAAAACTGTTCTAAATCAAGGAGAAATGGGTGAATATTTGATTGTGGGGCCACAGATACAATGACCCCGGAGAGAAATAACTTTAGTAATTTCTCTAAAGTTACCAATCATTTATCAGAACTGCTAATGGAGAACTAATAACTGTTGCTAGGTCTAGAACGATAGAAATCTCTCATAATTTGTGTTTAACCAACTGTTTGTTTGTTCCCAGTTTATCTCAAAGATTGATGTTTGTGAGTCATATGACTCGTGAGTTGAACTGCACCCTGATGATGTTACCCCAATTCTATGTGTTGCACGATGTTCAGACGAATAAGATCATTGGGCGTGGCACTGAGGAACAAGGACTCTACTACGTGGATGGGGCAGCACATCATGGTAGTGCGATGCTGACTCAAGGATCTTCAAAGGACGAAGTTCGACTGTGGCACCAAAGATTGGGTCATCCTTCATCCGGTTACCTTAAGCTCTTATTTCCTCAGTTTTCGATTCCTAGAAATTTGTTTTGTGAGACTTGTGTGATGGCGAAAAGCCATAGACAATCATTCAAACCTTCCAATACTCGTGTGAAAGATATGTTTTCCTTAGTTCATTCTGATTTATGGGGTCCTGCTCCGGTTATTGGGGGAATGGCATAAAATATTTTGTCACATTTATTGATGATTGCACTAGAATGACTTGGATTTATTTCTTGAAACACAAGTCCGAGGTTTTTGATAAGTTTGTTTTATTTTTCAACATGGTCAAAACCCAGTTCAAAACTCCCATTCGTATTCTTAGGTCCGACAATGGGAGGGAATTTGTGAATAGCTCAATGACTGATTTTTGTATCTCTAATGGCCTAGTTCACCAAACATCCTGTGCATACACACCCGAACAAAATGGGGTAGCAGAAAGAAAAAACAAGATTATTCTTGAAATGACTAGGTCCCTCCTCATCGAGTCTCTTGTTCCTACCTTTTTATGGCCTGAAGCTGTTGCGACTTCTGTCTACCTTATTAACCGTCTCCCAACAAAAATCCTCAACAAGAAAACTCCTCTTGATATGTTGTCTAAACAAACCAAAATCCCAGCCTCTCTTAGCCTGCCACCGAAAGTTTTCGGTTGCTCCACCTATGTCCACATTCCCAAACATGAAAGAAACAAATTCTCTCCTTGTGCTCTCAAGTGCGTATTTGTCGGGTACGGAGTCAATCAAAAGGTGTATCGTTGTTTCAATCCTACTACTAGGAAAATTGTCACAACGATGAACTGTAACTTTCTTGAAACTGAGTTCTTTTACCCCAACAAACTTAGGTGTCAGGGGGAGAGTGAGAGTGAGAGTGAGAGTGAGAGTGAGAGTGAGAGTGAGAGTGAGAGTGAGAGTGAGAGAGACGACCTAAGTTGGTTGGTGCCATCTTCGAACGACTCATTTCAAGATCTACCAGAGACAACAGCGGTCACTACCGCCGTGCATACCCCTCCACCAGAGTCCCCAAGGTCCACTCCTAGTGAGATTCCAACTTCGGCATCCGAGGTAATTCCTGAGGCTCATACTATTGAAGATGACTCTACTAACCCTGCAGAAGATGAAGTAGAGGACAATACTATTGATGGTGACACAGGGAGATATGTCTTGCCCCCTCGGAGTAATCGGGGAGTCCCGCCAAAACGGTACTCACCGGAGCGGTTCAACACAAGAAGCAAATATGGTGTGGCCAACTTAGTGAAGAGGAGCCTTACAAAACAAGCCCGAAATTTCGAAGCCTCACTGTATCAAGAAGAAGAGATCCCACGAAATGCAGAAGAAGCGATGCGCCATGAACATTGGAGGGAGGCAATGAATGTTGAAATGAAGGCTCTTGAGAGGAATGAAACATGGACCAAGGATCGACTGCCGGAAGGAGCTACAACGGTCGGGTGTAGATGGGTGTTCACAATTAAGAGGAAGCCAGATGGCACAATTGATAGATACAAAGCAAGGTTGGTGGCAAAAGGATATACCCAGACGTACGGGGTAGACTACGATGAAACTTTCTCACCAGTAGCCAAGATTAACACGTTGAGGGTGCTCTTCTCGGTCGCAGCTAACAAAGACTGGCCTCTACACCAGTTCGATGTCACAAACGCCTTCCTACACGGGGAGCTCACGAAACCTGTGTTTATGGTGCCACCACCGGGATATGATGGAGAATTTCGGGAAAGAGAAGTTTGCCGCCTCAGGAAAACATTGTATGGGCTGAAGCAGTCTCCGAGAGCTTGGTTTGGTAGGTTTACGGAGGCCATGAAGAAGTATGGGTATCGGCAGAGTAATTCTGATCACACACTCTTCCTGAAGAAGATTGGAGGGAAGATCTTGTCTCATCATCTACGTCGACGATATGATTATTACCGGAGATGATGAGGATGAAATAAGCAGGTTAAGGAGTAATTTGTTCAGAGAATTTTGTATGAAGGATTTGGGCTCGCTCAAGTATTTTCTGGGAATTGAGGTGCTAAGATCAAAGAATGGAATCTTCATCAGCCAGAGGAAATACATCCTCGATATACTTGCTGAAGTAGGAATGCTAGAATGCAAACCGGCAGATACACCTATGGTCCAGAACCATAAGCTGCAGTCAGTAGGAGGGGCGAAATCAGCCGACAGGGGGAGATATCAGAGATTGGTTGGGAAACTAATCTACATGTCCCATACTCGACCAGATATTGCATATGCCGTAGGAGTGGTGAGCCAGTTCATGCACTCGCCTCAAATAAGTCATTGGGAGGCAGTGTTGAGAATTGTGCAGTATCTAAAAGGGACGGCAGATTTCGGATTATTGTTTAAGAAGAATCATAATTTAGATATCTATGGGTTCACAGATGCGGATTGGGCCGGAAACCCGAATGATATGCGGTCTACATCTGGGTATTTTACCTTCGTTGGAGGTAATCTTGTTACGTGGAGAAGCAAAAAGCAGAAGGTCGTTGCCCTCTCAAGTGCCGAGGCTGAGTTTAGGGGAATCAAAAATGGCCTCACAGAAATCTTATGGCTAAGGAAGCTCATGACAGAATTGGATCTTTATAAGTCAGGTACGTGTCGGCTGTTTTGTGACAATAAAGCCGCTATAAGCATCTCAGAAAATCCGGTCCAGCATGATAGGACCAAACATGTGGAGATTGACAGACACTTTATCAAAGAGAAAATCGAGGCAAGAATCGTTGAGTTTCCGTACATCAAATCAGAAGACCAACTGGCCGATATCTTGACCAAAGCTGTGAGCACCAAGTGTTTCCGGAAAGCTATTGGCAAGTTAAGTATTGGGAACCCCACTACTTAACTTGAGGGGGAGTGTTGGAAGATTGTGGAGATGATTTCCGGGATTGAGAATCAAGCAAAGAAGGAAACTTTACAAAGCAAATTAAGGGCCGTTTATTTATTACCTTGTTTAGATTAGGGTTACAAGTGTATAAATATGATGTACTGAAATTACATTGAATCAATGGAAATACAATTCTGAGCCTTTGTCATATTCGATCCTTAGCAAACATGGCATCAGAGCCAATAAGGGCTCAGAAAAAATTCATCATCGCCCGTATACCAATCTCAGCCTAATAACCAAGATCATACATTTACCCTTCTCGGCCTTTTTTTTCCAGAACCTGTGAGATAACCAAAAGATGTCAGATACAGAAGAGAAGCCAACTAATGAAGGCAGCAAACTAAAAACTAGCAAACACGTGAGTGTAGCCTTCAAACTCAATGGAAAAAATTATCCATTGTGGGCGAGGCTGATGCGAGTTGCGATAGGATGCAGGAGGGCATCCTCTCACATCCTCGATGAACCACCAGATCCAGGGAGCAAGGGATACCGGGACTGGGAGGAGACCGATCTCGTGGTCTTCTCCTGGATTATAGACAATATGGAAAAAGAAGTCATCCAAGACTTTGCTCATCATCAGACCGCAAAAGCTTTGTGGGACAACTTGGCAATCACGTTCGAAAGCAAAGCAGACAAATATCTCTTCTATGACTTGGAGGCGAGGGCCATTACAGTAAAACAGGGAAACACAGATTTGGAGGAATATTACCGAAAGCTTCACAGCTTGTGGATCAATGTGGACCGGTGCCAGAAGCAGCCAATAGACTGTTGTGACAAGGGTGTCAAACAGTACCGAGAGCACACCAATGAGAAGCGGCTCTTCAAGTTTTTGGCAGGATTGAATGAAGAGTATGACTCCATTAGGAGAGATATTCTCAAGGAAGAACCCCTTCCATCAATTGAGGCAGCATATGGATGGGTTAAAAGAGAAGCAGCAAGGAGGAAAATAATGTCGTCACAACCCCAAACACAGGTGACGAATACAGAGGCTGGGAGTGCAGAGGCTTACCCAGGGGAAATTGGATTTGGATATGCAGCTCAACGCAACCGAGGGAACCAGCGTCCACAACCACCACCGCCGCACAAACATTCCGGCGCCGCTCAACCTCCGGCGAAGCCAATCGACAAGTCGAAGCTGTGGTGTACACATTGTGGGAAGCAGAAACACACCCGAGACACTTGCTTTCTCCGCGTAGGGTTTCCCGATTGGTGGCAAGAGAAGCCCAAAAAAGCTAATCTCGCACAAGGAACAGTCGAAGGGACCAGGAACGAGGCTGAAGCGGGAGGGAGCAACGGAGGAGGCAACGGTGGTGGTGTGGGAAATTTTGCAGAAAGAGTAGAGAGATCAGTGGGGAACGACGAAGAAGGTAATGGGTCCTCAAACCCTAAACGGCAGGGGAGATGGGCTCGATCTCGGCCCATAAATGGCTTTTATTGTGATACTCTTCATAAATTGCAGAGAAGTCCTCCAGGTTTCAAGAAATCAGACACTAACACCCGAATTTTGCGGTGGAGGCCCTCAAGTTTCGGGAAAATGCAATCTGACCCCCGAGTCTCTCAAAAATACCCCTCAGCTTTTTCGAAATTGTTTTTTGACCCTGTTTCTTTGCAGAATAGCCCACGGAGTCCTGAACATTCTCGTTTTTGTACCGAGAATCGTTTTGCACCACTGTTAAATACTTCCGCTGCATATAACGTGAAAAACTGTTCTGACTCGCAGAAAAAAGGGTGGATATTTGATTGTGGTGCCATTGATACAATGACCCCGGAGAGAAAGGACTTTAGTAGTTTTTCTAATATTGCCAAATCTTTCATCAGAACTGCTAATGGAGAACTGATAACTGTTGCGGGATCTGGAACGATAGAAATTTCTCCCAATATGTGTTTAAACAACTGTCTATTTGTTCCTAGTTTATCTCAGAGATTGTTGTCTGTGAGTCATGTGACTCGCGAATTGAACTGCACCCTGATGATGTTTCCCCAATTCTGTGTGTTGCAGGATGTTCGGACGAAGAAGATCATTGGGCGTGGCACTGAGGAACAAGGACTCTACTACGTGGATGGGGCAGCACATCATGGTAGTGCAATGCTGACTCAAGGATCTTCAAAGGATGAAGTTCGACTGTGGCACCAAAGATTGGGGCATCCTTCGTCCGGTTATCTTAAGCTCTTATTTCCTCATTTTTCTATTCCTAGAGATTTCTTTTGTGAGACTTGTGTGTTGGCGAAAAGCCATAGACAATCTTTTAAACCTTCCAATACTCGTGTGAAAGACATGTTTTCCTTGGTTCATTCTGATTTATGGGGTCCTGCTCCAGTTATTGGGGGACATGGCATAAAATATTTTGTCACGTTTATTGATGATTGCACTAGAATGACTTGGATTTACTTCTTGAAACACAAGTCCGAGGTTTTTTGATAAGTTTGTCTTATTTTTTAACATGGTCAAAACCCAGTTCAAAACACCCATTCGTATTCTTAGGTCCGACAATGGAAGGGAATTTGTGAGTAGTTCAATGACTGATTTCTGTATCTCTAATGGCCTAGTCCACCAAACCTCCTGTGCATACACACCCGAACAAAATGGGGTAGCGGAGCGAAAAAACAGGATTATTCTTGAAATGACCCGGTCCCTTCTCATTGAGTCACTTGTTCCTACCTTTTTATGGCCTGAAGCTGTCGCGACTTCTGTCTACCTAATTAACTGTCTCCCAACAAAAATCCTCAAAAAGAAAACTCCTCTCGATATGTTATCCAAACAAACCAAAATCCCTGCCTCCCTTAGCTTGCCACCGAAAGTTTTCGGTTGCTCCACCTATGTCCATATTCCCAAACATGAAAGAAACAAATTCTCTCCTTGTGCTATCAAGTGCGTGTTTGTCGGGTACGGGGTAAATCAAAAAGGGTATCGTTGTTTCAATCCTATTACTAGGAAAATTGTCACAACGATGAACTGTAACTTTCTTGAAACCGAGTTCTTTTACCCCAACAAACTTATGTGTCAGGGGGAGAGTGAGAGTGAGAGAGACGACCTAAGTTGGTTGGTGCCAACTTTGAACGATTCCTTTCAAGATCTACCAGAGACAACAGCGGTCACTACCGCAGTGCATACCTCTCCACCAGAGTCCCCAAGGTCCATTCCTAGTGAAATTCTGACTCCGACATCCGAGGTAATTTCTGATGCTCATACTAGTGAAGATGACTCTACTAATCCTGCAGAAGTTGAAGTTGTAGTAGAGGACAACACTATTGATGGTGACACAGGAAGATATGTCTTGCCCCCTCGGAGTAATCGGGGAGTCCCGCCAAAACGGTACTCACCGGAACGATTCAACACAAGAAGCAAATATGGTGTGGCCAGCCTAGTGAAGAGGAACCTTACAAAACAAGCCCGAATCTTCGAAGCCTCACTGTATCAAGAAGAGGAGATTCCACGGAATGCAGAAGAAGCAATGCGCCACAAACACTGGAGGGAGGCAATGAATGTTGAAATGAAGGCTCTTGAGAAGAATGAAACGTGGACTAAAGACCGACTACCAGAAGGAGCTACGACGGTCGGGTGCAGGTGGGTGTTCACAATCAAGAGGAAACCGGATGGCACAATTGACAGGTACAAAGCAAGGTTGGTGGCAAAAGGATATACCCAGACTTACGGGGTAGATTACGATGAAACTTTCTCCCCAGTAGCCAAGATCAACATATTAAGGGTGCTCTTCTCGGTCGCAGCTAACAAAGACTGGCCTCTACACCAATTCGATGTCACAAACGCCTTTCTACACGGGGAGCTTACTAAACCTGTGTTCATGGTGCCACCACCAGGGTACGATGGAGAATTCGGAGAGAGGGAAGTTTGCCGGCTCAAAAAAACACTGTACGGGCTAAAGCAATCTCCAAGAGCGTGGTTTGGTAGATTTACGGAGGCTATGAAGAAATATGGTTACCGACAGAGTAATTCTGATCACACACTCTTTCTGAAGAAAATTGGAGGAAAGATCACTTGTTTCATCATCTACGTCGACGATATGATTATCACCGGAGATGACAAGGAGGAAATAAGCAGGTTAAGGAGTAATTTGTTCAGAGAATTCTGCATGAAGGATTTAGGTCCGCTCAAGTATTTTTTGGGAATTGAGGTGTTGAGATCAAAGAATGGGATCTTCATCAGCCAGAGAAAATACATCCTAGATATACTTGCTGAAGTTGGGATGCTGGAGTGCAAACCAGCAGATACACCTATGATCCCGAACCATAAGCTGCAGTCAGTAGAAGGAGCTAAATCAGCTGACAGGGGAAGATATCAGAGATTGGTGGGAAAACTGATCTACCTGTCCCATACTCGACCTGATATTGCCTACGCCGTAGGAGTGGTGAGTCAGTTCATGCACTCACCACAGATGAGTCATTGGGAGGCAGTGTTGAGAATTGTGCAGTACCTGAAGGGCACGGCGGATTTTGGATTGCTGTTCAAGAAGAATCAGAATTTAGATATCTATGGATTTACAGATGCAGATTGGGCTGGGAACCCGAATGATATGCGGTCTACATCTGGGTACTTTACCTTTGTTGGAGGTAATCTCGTTACATGGAGAAGCAAAAAACAGAAGGTTGTTGCCCTCTCAAGCGCTGAGGCTGAGTTTAGGGGAATTAAAAATGGCCTCACAGAAATCTTGTGGCTACGGAAGCTCATGACAGAGTTGGATCTTTATAAGTTGGATACGTGTCAGTTGTTTTGTGACAACAAAGCAACTATAAGCATCTCAGAAAACCCGGTCCAACATGATAGGACCAAACACGTGGAAATTGATAGACACTTTATTAAAGAGAAAATCGAGGCAAGAATTGTTGAGCTCCCATACATCAAATCGGAAGACCAACTGGCTGATATTCTGACCAAGGCTGTGAGCACCAAGAGTTTCCGGGAAGCTATTTGCAAGTTAAGTATTGGGAACCCCACTACTTAACTTGAGGGGGAGTGTTGGAAGATTATGAAGATGATTTCACGGGATTGAGAATCAGGCAGAGAAGGAAAATTTACAAAGCAGATCAGGCCCATTTATTTCATACCATGTTTAGAATAGGGTTACAAGTCTATAAATATTGTGTATTGAAATTCACGCAGTATCAATGAAACATAATTCTGAGCCTCCTTTTCTTATTTTCGATCCTTGCAAACAGAAGCCATCTTATAATTTAACAACATTTTTGACAAGACTTGCCACACACATAAACTCAAAGGGATGCTAACATTATTAAATTCTTTATGTGTCGCCCGGAGTAGCTTATTTATTTATTTAAATAGGTGGTAGGAAATAATAAAATATATCAAATGGAGTTATTTTTAATAAATTCAATTTGGGTCTTTTATATTTTTGTTGCACCGACTGTTCACACTTTTATGTAGCACTAGGAATGTGATTTTCAGCCGTTCAATATGGAAGAATATTCTTTTAACTACTAAAATAAGACACTGGTATTTTTTTAGTTAATTAAACAAGCTGTACCTTTGTTCGTCAAATTTTAATTATATATTACTCCCTTTATCCGATTCTAATTGTCCACATTTTCTTATTTGTTTGTTCCGTTTAATTGTCAATTTTTCAAAAATAATAAATATTTTATCTCATAACTAATATCATTTTAAAATTCTCTATATCTACTTACATTCTCCGTGATCAAATTAAATCGAACCATTTAACCGAAACGGAGGGAATATTGGCATACGATGTAATTAATGCATAGTGGGATCATAACACGATCAAGTGGCCGCATTATATCTATAAAGATTATGTTTGGATAAATTTAAAAAGAAATTACGCAACGTCGCATCAATAACTTTTTTTATCCCATGTTTACTTTTGTTTTTAGTTCTTCTTTTCAAGGTATATATTACCTCCGTCACATTACATTATTTCATTTTCCGACCCATTATATTATACCACTTTTTTTAAATAATAAAAAATATTTATCTATAATTAATTATCTTTCTTAAAAATCAATTTTAACCACATATCTTTACTTTGTTTACATGTAAATCAAATGTATCATAATTATATGGAATGAAGATAATATTTATGATAGTTTTATTCTTTTAAACTAGCGTGTTGCCCGCGCGATGCGACGGGGAGAATCAAATATAAATTGTGTTTGTGTTGGAATGCGAAAGAATTTATTAAGCAAATTAAGATT
>JAOWBJ010173020.1:0-11622 GCA_028566335.1 Monarda citriodora | reverse complement strand
CATCAGTAATCTATTTGTACATTTTAAAATTAGAATAATCAAGATGGTTTATTCTAACAAGAGACAAAAAAGACCTCAGGATTGAGTTGACATTAAAGGTAGTCAATAGAGGGAGATGGTGGCCAAGGTAGCCATGAAATTGGCCGGACGATTTCATGTAGAACCCTGTCAAAAGCCGGATCCGGAGGAGGGTGGTATGAGTGGTCCTGGATATGGCGATCAGAAGAAAGAAGGCCACAACAACGACAACATCAAGTTTGATCCACACTGGAGAAGAGAATTGAGGCAATGAGAAGGCCATGATTGATCGGCTGGAGCTCGACATCGAAACTCGAGGTCTCTGGGAGGGGCACACTAAAGGCAGACAAGAGAGCGGACTAGGTGTCACAAACCAAACATCCACAAGACGCTATCATTTGTCCTCTATCGAAGGAACCATCAGTGCTAAATATTAGAAATATTACAATGGAAATGTAATACAAATGAACTTGCCTTGGACGTACAAAACTATTACAAAATAAGAAGAAGATTACAACGAGAACTAAAAACTAAAAACAAACCGAGTCGAGGATAATTAATCCTTTATCCGCAAGACGAAATACGTCCCGATAGTGCTCAAAGTTTGGCCTATCGTCCCCAAAGGTAAAAAGATTTCGTCTCCAACGGTAGTAGCACGACAAACTGAAGGAGCTCCGGCGAACTAGATTGAGGTGAGAATGAGCTCAAAGATGACAAAAGATAGACTCAGTGCAACAAGATGATTTCAACAGAGATTCGGTATAGAGTTGTTCTCCAAAATTGTACCTTGCAAATGCAAAGTCTATCCTCTATACTTAACATCTCACACGGGGATTATCAATGCCATTTCTGTGGCTATCAATGTCATTAAGACATTACCACCACTAAACATAGTAGTGATAGTGGAAAGGTGAAAATTTTGCAGACTTCAAAAGTTGCCGGAATAATGCTGCTAGCAATCGCTGGGACACACACACCGAAAAGGCAGAATGTCAATGATCGTTGGGCTTTAGCTTAAAAAGGGCCACACGAATTGGGCTCTCAAACAGCCCAAAACATTATATTGTTAGAGACCTAAAAATATAATATACAAGGCTCGAGCCCTTAAGCCCGTGTGTGTCGGCGCGAGCCCAAACTCACCCCACAAAGCACACGGTTGTTAAGCCCATATACACATAAACATTCCCCGACATTAGTAATTTTCCAATGTAATTCACTTCAAAATTTAAATACTATCTCACTCAACCGAATTCGATTTTGAGACACCATGTATTCCGAGAATAAAATAATAATATAATACTTAATTTAATAAATAAATTAAATATCAATTATTAACAATTTGATCAAAAGACCAAATTTAAAAAGCACATCGACGATCTCCTTTACTAGCAGGCGGTGGTGAAGGAGACGCTCCGGCTACATCAGCCGATCCCCTTCTTTGTCCCATGTGGGAGATTCGAGAGGTGGAGTTCATGGGTTACCAGATCCCGAAGAACAAACAATTGTTCGTGAACGCATGGGCGATAGGGGGACCCGCGGTGCTGTGAGAAACCTTCCGAGTTTATGACGAAGAGATTCCTAGGATCGAAGAAGGAGTACAAAGGGCAGAACTTCGAATTGATCCCGTTCGGACCGGGGCGGTGGATCTGCGCCGGAATCCCGCATGGTGCTGGGAAATCTGGTGCACGAGTTCGAATGGGGGATCGATGAGGTGGGGAGGAATTCGATAATGTATACGAAGGAGAGGATCGAAGTCACCGTAAGTAAACTAGTGCCGCTTGAAGCCACATCAAGAAGATGTTCGACCTAATGCCCCAACAGAAAAACATGAGAGAATTTTTCTGTTTTTAGATAATGTCATTTGCTACAACTTAGGCAAATTAAAAAGCCCAACTCGGAAGGAAACGAAAAAGGCCCAACTTTTTGTATCAACTAAACTAATATAGTGTCATTGCATCAATATGCGCCAACTTTCAATCAAATTTTATTTCCATACCAACTTGCAATTATCTTAAATTTAAAGTTACAGTTATCTCACAGAAAACTAAATTCTAAACCTAAACCTTAAATCATAAATTCTTAATTGATTGTCCACTTTTATGGTTGACATCAACCATCTTGATTTGGTGTCGATTATATTTGCCGCAACGCACGGCCACCGTATTTGTTTGTGTTTATAATTAAGTAGATGTATTATATTAGAGAAAATCAGTAGTGAAAGATTTAATAGAACACAGCCTCCTTAAAATGTATTAATAGTAGTAGTAGTAGTCGTCAATTTTCAATTTCTCAACTGATACGGACTCATTACGGCCCAATCGTTTAGATCCAGCCCATGCTCATCCGAATCGCTCAACAAGCCCAATGATCCTCGAGTTATGCAGAAGAGTCTTAGACCTACAAGGACTAGATCTAAGTTGATCAAGAATAAGGATTTTATTGCCTTTTGAGTTTATCTCTTGTTAAGGATATTGCCTTGTGTTATTTATTTTTATTTGTTAGGATAGATTATGTCAATCTTCTTGGGTTTTCTTCTTGATTCTTTCCCAAGTCGTAGAATCCGAATCAAACAAGAGAGAGTCTATAAATTATAGTCTCTCGTTAGATAGAATCGTGTGGAATAAGTAATAAAATACGTTATTCCATATCTCTTCTCTCTCGTTTATCTTCTTCCGCCATTAAAGACCTTTTCTCAAACAATTAATAAGCATCAATTAGTTTCTTTGGAGTCTTTATTCGAACAGGTTGTGGAGATAAGGGATTGGAGCCCTATCATATGGTGCTCTTGTTGACGTCTCTTCCCCCACTGCTCGTTATGTCGACATTCACCTCTTCCCCGCCCGATGATGCCCCTTCTAAGTTCACCCTCCACGAGTTGAGAGCTATGTTGTTCGACACCACCGCTCACCTCGCCAACACCAACGAGATGATTATGTCTAATCGTTTCGATTATGAAGCTTTTGCCCGCCAACAGACTCTGGTAAACAAGATATCGATGACTGTATCCACAAGTTACTACACGATGTCAAACGCCTTGGTCGCAATACGGTTGAAGCTTATGCCGCCATCGCAAGTCATGGGTGGAACCACCCTAACTCCTTCATCACCAAACCGACCTCTTGCGATCCTGATGCCTGGCCCACATTGAAGATTGATCCCCCGTGTTTCGACGGTGCCAACGTATAGCAATGGATCGGGAATATTCAAAAGTACTAAACTCATTCCTTCACCTCTCTCGAAGATCGAGTGTACCTCACTCAATTTTTCTTAGATGATGCGGCTGCTGAATGGTATGGTTATTTGGAATCTAACACCAACGGCAAGTCATGGGACGAGTTCCTCGTCGATATTCAACTTCGGTTCGAGCTGGGGGAGGAGCCTCCTTCAAAGTCAATCCCCCGTACTGTTGAGATATTTAGTTAAGGGGGAACTTATTATTAATAAAATTTATTAATTGTTTTGATTATAACAAAGCCCTTAGCTAATTATCCATGATTTTAATTTTTATAATTCCCCTTAGAGGTAGGACACTTGTAATTTATATGTACTTAGAAAAGCTCACTTGTTTGGGAGCTTTAATTTTTCACAAGTGTTTTTACCGAGCGAAGTTTCAAGTCGTAGCGGATTTTCATGCTAAGAGACTTGGTTGGCCAAGCGGTTCCCGATGCAGTCACTCAAGTTTTCCAGTTCAAGCGAGAAGCTGTTCAAGCAAAGACTTCTCAAGCAGATAAGTTCAAGCGGAATTCTTGAAGCGAAGATTTCAAGCGAAGATTTTCATGTGCCAGAATTCAAGCGAAATCACTTCCAAGCGAAAATCTTCAAGTGAAAATCTTCAAGCGACTTTTGTCAAGAGTCATCTTCAAGCGAGGAACAAGAGCCAAGTGAAGACTCTTCAAGCGAGTTTCCCTATGAGCCGAACTTGGAAAATTCATTCCGACCAGGATGGCAAAGCGGTGAATCCCACAGAATATAGAGTTCTCATTAGATCGCTATTATATCTCACTACAAGTCGTCCTGACATCTCTAATGCAGTTGGAGTGTGTGCCCGATTCCAAAGCGATCCAAAGCAATATCACTTGGAGGCCGCTAGAACCATCTTGAAGTATTTGAAAGGGACCATCAACTTAGGTCTCTGGTATCCAAGAAAATATGGTTTGGAGCTAAGCGGATACTCCAATGCGGATTTCGGAACTTGCAAGATTAACAGAAAATCAACAACTGGACGTGCCAATTCCTTGGAAATAAGCTTGTTTCTTGGTTCTCAAAGAAGCAAACAAGCGTAGCGACTTCGACCACTGAAGCAGAATATATGGCCGCTGGAAGCTGCTGCTCACAAGTACTTTGGCTAAAGCATCAACTCATGGATTACAATATAGAGGCCAAAGAAATTCCCATCTACTGTGACAACACAAGTGCTATCTCGATGACTGTCA
Source organism: Monarda citriodora (assembly GCA_028566335.1). Classification (NCBI taxonomy): domain Eukaryota; kingdom Viridiplantae; phylum Streptophyta; class Magnoliopsida; order Lamiales; family Lamiaceae; genus Monarda; species Monarda citriodora. The sequence goes on along the minus strand of JAOWBJ010173020.1, from coordinate 7,171 downwards.
ATCCAATCCTTCACTCGAGATGCAAGCACATAGAGATAAGGGATCACGTGGAGAAGAAGGATGTCAAAGTGGTCAAAATTCACACCGACATACAGCGAGCAGATATCTTCACAAAGCCGCTCGCACAAGATCGCTTTAATATGTTGTGTGTTGAATTGGGTTTGCTAGACCCTGAAGAAGATAAGGTGGATCTAGGAGAATAAGCGGAATGGTTTCCCAGAAGATTGTTGGATATCCAGTTAAGGGGGAACATTCCAGCTTGAGAATATAAGGGGAAGAAGATGAAACATAAATGGGAAGAAGATCGCTCGAAGAAAGTCGCTCGGCAGAATTCGCTCGATCAACCAAGGAACATGACTAGCGGGTCCAACATACACCGCTTGTTCATAGATGCTTCATTGAGGTATCAATCGAATTTCAATATTCGATTGACCAGTAAGTCCTCTTTCCCTATTTTTCATTTGAAGAAAATTAATTTTGTGAAAATTTCCTTGAGAATTTCACATTATTAATTGAAAAACAGTAAAGTGTTGACGGTTTTAATCTTAGAGATTTTTACTTGAGAGACAGACACTACGCTCTGCACACCCTGGAAAAGCGGGTCGCTCTCAAAGTTCATATAAATTCTCTTAAACAAAGCGATTTAACTAAATGTTCTCAAAAGAACAAAAATCATCGCTTCACTATTATCGCTTTAAAAAGTGTCAAGCATTTTATTTTATTTTTATTAGAAGCAAAAATTAACTGTTAAAAATTCGCTCGAGTATTCATACAAAATTGCTTCAAAAAATATCGCTCGAGAGACTAGCTAAAATCGCTTCTAAGAAAAACCGCTCATAATATCGCTAAAGAAAATCGCTAAAGAAAATCTCTAGCGAACTTCGCTATCTCTAGGAAATATTGCTCAAAAAGATCGCTCGAGAAGATCTCTAGCGAATCGCTCGAAAAAATCTCGCTTGAGAAAATCACTTGAGAAAATCGCTCGAGAGATATCTATAGCGGAAATTCAATAGCGATTACAGTCATTAAATGCACTGACAGTGTGCGCTTTTTGCAAGCTTAACACTGTAGCGACACGTCCCCTCACTAACCTCTATCCGTCCGATTTCTTAGGGGAGATATCAACCGAAAAACCTTTTCACCTACTCAAAACCCTCGAAGTTCTTGTCCTATATGCACATGAATCCTAGCCGTGGACTTCTAAGAGTCCTATTCAATCCGACGACCTAGATTAATCAACTCTTACCCTATAAAAACCCTCATGCAAAATTCAAATCATTCTATACTATTTCATCATCTTCCTCAACAAGCCTCAAGAATCCCACGAACCAGTCGCCACTGTCTTATCAAAATCTTCATCCATGGCACCAAAATCCAAACCTACTGTCATGTTCGAACTAGTCAATGAAGAAATACCCAACATACGAAATCACATATTAGTCGAACCACATATTAACCTTGATTCATTTAACACCGTCAATGGTGTCATAGGAAAAGCCATTAGATTATCCAAACTAGGAACCTTTCTATCTAGTTCTCGTCATCACATATACCCTATCCCGATCATAAAATTCTTTGGAAACCTCCATGAACAAAACCAAACTACTGCCTTTTCACTCTGCCGAAACCCACAAAATCCTGACCAGAGAACCTCTACTCCCCTAAGACTCTCGGAAGTCATGGATGCTCTCGAACTTCGCTTGACAGGTCTGGATGTCGAAAGTGCAGGAAGTTCAAACCTTACAGTTATGTTGAGAAGATTCTCGTTGGTAGCGGATGAAGAGTATGTTCCGAGCAAAACTCACTCCAAGTGTTTGAAGCTTATATTCAAGAAACTTTGTGATCTTTCCACAAAGATCATTTTTAGCCATGTTGGGAGCCACATGACGATCACAAAGATGAAGCTTAAGGTGATGTGTGCGCTCTTGGACGAGCTTCAAGGAACTCGGTATAATTGGGCTAAGTTCTTGGTGGCCCAATGGATCGTAGCTAGAAAGGAAGTTCAGCGGAAAACGCATTTCACTTTCGCTATAAGTACTACAATCCGCTACGGCAACGCTATCTCAGCCGCTATTCTAAGGATCGAAGGAAAGAGCGGACCAATCTTTGACACTCGATTAACTTTCATTCCAACCACAAGACCGCTGTATAAGGAGAATGCGAATGAAGTCATTAGCGACCTTCTCATTGTCGCTCAAATTGACTTGCCCAATGCAGAGAATGTCGCTACTCCAGTGAAAGCAAAGAAGAAGAAGACGAGCGAGAGGATTGAAGTTGTTGAGGAGCCTATAGTTGAAGAAGAGGAGGATGAAGAAGATAATGAATCGCTTGCGAATAGGCAGAAACGATTATTGTCGGCATTGAACGTTGAGCCCTTGTCCGCTTTTGTCTCAAGAGAAGTTGAATCCGTTACTCAAGATGTTGAAGCGGAGACGAGTGGAGAAGAGGAGGAAAGAGAAGAGGAGAGAGAAAGAGAAGAAGAGAGAGAAGAGGAGAGGGAAGAGGAGAAGAAAGCCGAAGCGGAGCCAGTTCCCTCTATAGAAAATATCGCTCATGATGTGTCCACTCTAGCGATTTCCACTCATGAGGAAACCGATCTCAATGAACAAGCTACTTATGAGAAGCGAAAGTCCCTGTTAGCCAAGGGCAAGGCCATTATTAATGAAACTCTAGAGGTGGAAGGAGATAATCCGGAAGGAGGGGATTTTATGACTCTCATGGACAGAGAAGAGGGTTTGATGATGAATGTTGGCGAGCTACCCAATGACGATGAATTCTTGAAGGAGTTAGATGCTCTGGAAATCCCTTCCATGCCTACGGAAGGAGGTCAAGCAAGTATCATCGCTATAGAAGGAAGAATGATTCTAGCGGATATCAAGAAGCATTTTGCAAAGGTAGAGCTTACAGAGGAGATGAAGGAGAATTTCTCTGAGCTCCTAGGTTATTTGTTGGAATATTTAGTTAAGGGTGTATTTATTTATTAATAAACTTCGTTAATTGTTTTGATTATACCAAAGCCCCTTAGCTAATTATTCATGCTCTTTATTCTATAATTCCCCATAGAGGTAGAACACTTATAAATTTTCATGTATTAGAGAAGCTCACTTGTTAGGGAGCTTTAATTTTTCTCAAGTGTTTTTATGCCGAGCAAAGTGTTCGAGTCCTAGCAATTTATATGCTTAGCGACTTGGTTGGCCAAGCGGTTCCCAGTGCAGTCACTCAAGATTCTCATTTCAAGCGAGAAGCTGCTCAAGCGAAGTCATCTCAAGCGTATAAGTTTAAGCAGAATTCTTGAAGCGAAGATTTCCATGTGCCAGAGTTCAAGCGATATCACTTCCAAGCGAAAATCTTCAAGCGACTTTTGTCATGAGCCATCTTCAAGCGAGGAACAAAAGCCAAGTGAAGACTCTTCAAGCTAGTTTCTTCAAGCGAGATGTGGCCAAGCAGATTTGTCAAGCGAAGCTCTTCCAAGCGATAGTCTTTCAAGCGAAGCTGACAAAGCAAATCTGCTCATAGAATCTTCCAAGTGATTAAAAGCTCATAAAGCTCTAACAAAGCACTGAAGACTAAGTGTTCACTTCAAGTGAAGCGATCGCAATCAAGCGAGAATGATTATGCGCACGCATTTAATGAGAGTCAGTGTCACAGTGACACGTGGACGCGCACGGTAGGTCAACTGCTCTGCAGATCAAGATTGCAAATCTTCATAGTACAACATAGTACAAGATTGACTGCAGAAAGAAGACAAGTCTGCACCCAACCCAATCAAATCCGCGGACTTCAAAATATTATTGAGGAAGAGACGTTGGATGTTTGGTTTCTCTCTAACGGTTATTTCACCTTCGTCGTCTATAAATACTGAAGATCTGAAGCTCAGAACTAAGAACTTAATTCACGCGAACAAGCCGTTATTCTGCAAAAATTCTTTCAAGCTTACAACGCTCAAAAAGTCTCCAACTCTAAGTTAGAACCTAGAAATACTCTTTGGTTTTAGAGTTGTAATTTGTTGAGTTCCTTAGAACTTTCCTTGTTCTAAGTTCACTAGATCCTCATACCTAAGTGTTCTTGTATCTAACTTGAACACTTAGGAAGAAGATAATCCTATCTTTCTTTTGCACTTATTGTAAAAGGATTATCTTGAAGTTAGAGATCTTGTTGTGAAATCAACAAACCCTTGTACTGTCCTGAGTGAGACCGAATTCACTCACCCGTCCACAAGCAGGACTGAAGTTGCTTGACGTTCAGCTAGAGGATGCAAGATCTGTGCATTTGTCTTTCCGGGGACTGAAGAACCAGGCACCCTAACAGTTGTTAGTGGTTTTCCTTCCAGGTTTGGAAGAAGAGTGGATGTAGGAGTTTCATCTCTTAACCACTATAAATCCTTGTGTCTATTTCTTACTTGCTTATTTACTCGCTTTGATTATTGCATATACTCACACGCACTTAAGAGAACAAACGATTTTGTAAAGCAAGAGTTTTTCTCACAAAGCACTTTTCGCTCACCAAATTCTGCTCGCCTTAAGCTATGAGCAAGCTTCCGTTTTCCGCTCGGCATATCCGCTTGGAAAAAGTCGCTCGGTCTAGCCTAAGCGATTTTATCAACTGAGAGGGGATTTCATAATTCGCTTTAAAATCTGAAAAAGAGGTTAATCCTATACACATGTATTCACCCCCTCTACGTGTGCTAGTGCTTACGGGCCAACATTATTCATTGATCAGAGGCACGAAATTCTATAAAGTCTTCATAACAGAAGATGAAGCTGGTCGAGAGAAGTTGAAGGCGGATGAAGCTAAAATTCTATCAAACTTCGGTTTTTCTGGTTTCCATTAGCTGATTGATGGAGGAGCGCTCTGATAGAAAATGGAAGAGCTTCTCGCTCCAATGTATCCCAATATCCGGAGTCTTGTGCCTCATCGTGTGCCGAGCCTTAAAGAGTTGTTGTAGATGGCACAAGAGGCAAAGATTCCTTTGACAGCTAGAGAAGCAAAGATGAAAGAACTCGCTACTGAGAATGAGGCGTTGAAAGCGTGATTGAGTGAGGTGGAGAAGTCCGCTGAAACAAGGATAGGGGACTTGGAGAAAGCGATCCAGTCACTGAATGACCAGTTGGTCTAGGCAACGAACATGCAAAATTCACCCACCGCGGAGCTTTTTAAAACTAACAATGAGCTTGCCATGCAGAAATCACTATCGGAGGTGAACGAAGAGGAATAGAAAAAATTGTTGGAAGAGAAGGAGACCATACTAGCGGCTAAGGAGAAAGCGCTAGAAGAAAAAGAAAATTTGGTGCAAGAGGGAGAAGGACTAAAGGCAGAAATTGACAGCTTGATAGTGGATCGCGATATTGTTCTCGCTCCAGCTGCCGATGAGGTTTTACCTCCTGTTATTGATGAAGGAGCTTCAAGCGCACAAATTCAGGAAGCTGTTGAGCAGACTTTTCAGCTCGGTCCTTTCATCAAGGCTATCATTGACGAGATCCTTCGTCTCCAAGTCCCTAAATTTGATCACTCTTTACTTGGAAATCTTTTGCTGAAAATGGAGAAATGTGTGAAGGAGATGGTGAAGTAAGATCGAGCCATGGGGGCCTCTGGAGTTGCTGAGCCCTCTAGCGGCCACGTTAGCAAGGGGGAAGGAGGAAAGAAATCGCTCGTGGTTGCTCCCCCTGCTAAGGGAATTTCGCTCAAGGAGCCGGTGCCTAGATCATCTTCACAGAAACCACTGCCAGAGCGATCTGTTGGTGTTGATATTTCCGCTCTGAACCTTATTATTTCCCCAGCTCTGGAACTCTCTCTCGAGACTGCTCTTGATCAAGCTATGGATCAATCTGCTCATGTTTCTGCTCCTAAGAAGGCCGTTAAGCGAAAGCTAGTGATGAGCACTAAAGCCTCTGCCACTAAGAAAGCGAAATCTGCTGCTCAGAATCCTAGAGCTGAAAGTGTCGCTAAGGAGAAGGAGATCAAGGAGGACTTTGAAGCGAGGGCCTTAATTCTATGCAAAAAGGCTTGCATCCGCTATGTGCCTCAGGACCAAACCGAGAGGGATACTTTGAATATCTATGCCCAGGATTTGGTCGCTTCTTATTTGGTAAAGGAAGCTGAGAAACATCAGGGAGATGCCGAGGGTAGAAGGCAAGTGTGCGATGTGATTCAGGAGATAAGGCCTAAGCTGAATAGCAAGGAGAACAAAGTCGCTTTCCCGGCAATCAAACAAAGAATATTCTCCAGGACGCCGCAAGAGATAAGGAAGTTTCTAGTGGAGAACGAGATAAAGAAAGTAGAGGAGTATGTGCCCAAGCGAAGTATGGACGAGTGGGAGAAAGCAGAGATCAAATTTATCAAGATGCATCACCACTGGGGCATGTACAGGACCGGCAACCCCCAGCATGCCTTTGTGGACTTCATGAGATTCTATTACAAAAAGCTCTCGTCGGTGATTCTATTTCGAGCTGGTTATCGCTTGATGATGGTACCAGAGAAGTGAATTTTGGAGAAGCCATTTTTGACTGGAGGCAGATTGGTTGATAGAGAGACAATCGAAAGGGAATGGCTCTGGGTGGTGAATCAGAAGAATATTTCAGAGAACGATGCAGAGTCAACTCAGGCTAGAATCAACGCATACGCTACATATGGACTTACACCTCATGGGAGATTTTAGCTTAGTCTATATTGTAGCTCTCATACTTTTTATAAATCGCTTGTAATCTCTTTGTACTTCAAAGCATTATTAATGAAAGCGATTATCACTTTCCCTGACAATAACTCATTGTCTATTTATCTTTCTCGCTTTAGATTCGCGACACAAGATAAGTGACATAACTATTATTGTTCTAACGTTTGCTATTGATGCAGAGTTATTAAGTCAAGGGGGAATCTGTTAAGTCTTATAGCGATCGCTAGAAAGACCGCTATCACTAGAAAGATCGCTCTGATAACAACTTAAGACTTAAGCTATCTATTTGCTCTATACCAATTTAGCGATTTTATATTACAACATCACATATGCTCAGATGCCATCCTAGCGAGTTTATATAGCGAACTTATATGCTCTGGAATATTTATGTTATGATATCAGCTAGCAGATTCGCTCGAAGTTTATCCAACATTTATGCTCTGATACCAGCTAGCGGAATAGTTCTAATTCCTCTCAGCATATTTGCTCTAATATCTGTCT
>JAOWBJ010173019.1:0-17123 GCA_028566335.1 Monarda citriodora | reverse complement strand
GCTTCTTCAACCTCAAAATAACCAAACTTATCTTCATCAAACCCATCTGCCATATAACATGAACCCCCATCATAAAACCTAGACCCCTCAAAATGAATAAACTTTCCCCCATGATGAAAGTACAATCCAAATCTACCACTGCATAGTCACAAATAAAAAAAAAAACCCAGATTAAGAGACCATGCACACCAGACTATGCACAATACAAAAACCATTTTCATTTTCAGAGATTATCAACAACACTACATTTTCAAACTCTAAACTTCCCCAAATCATTTTCAGAGATTACCAACAAGTATACATTTTCAGAGATTACCAACAAATATACATTTTCAGACTCTAAACTTCCTCAAATCAGCTCCACAAGTATACATTTTCAGAGATTACCAACAAAAAAAACCCAACTTCATCGCATAAAATTCATTAATTTTCATATTAAGCAGACTGTAACATCAAACACACAAAATCAGACTCTAATCTTCCTAAAAAAAGCTCTCCACAAGTATACTTTAACATCAAAGCCACAACAAGTCTAAACCCTAATTTTCATATGAATCAGACTCTAATCTTCCTCAAAAAGCTCGACAAACCTAAACCCTAAAAGAATCCCAATTGCTCAGTTTATAATCAACCATCGAAAAAAGAATAAAATCGGGTTTGAATCTTACCTCATCGTCGCGCGACTGACGACTTGCCGCCGCCGTCACCGTTGCTTCGAAGCTCACCACCGAGTCACCACCGTGTCAAGACCGTCGCCTCTTCGAATCGGAATCGCCCAAGTGAGAGTGTCTCAAACCCTATTTCCCGTCGATCCCAAATGGCCAAGCTCGCGCGACTTAGGACCAAATAGCAGAGACGGCGTCGTTTTGCACTTGAACCAAACGACAACGTTTTATTAAGTACAAGAAACGACGTCGTTCTAAAATTAAGCGAAACTACGTCGTTCTAAAATTAAGCGAAACTACGTCGTTTTGTTGCCACATCAGACACGCGCAATTAAGTAAATAACACGTATTATCCACGTCATTTATTAATCCGCCGGAGTTAAATTTTATGGAAAAATCGGACGAAATCGAAAGCACATGGATTTCTGGAGAATTTTAAAAAGTCATGGAAAAAATAGAAGTTCGATAAAAGGTGGTGTATCTACGCGGCATTAACCCAAAAAACAAATATTGTTGGTGATGTTATTCAAATTTGGGGTCACACTCATAATGAACGACACAGATATTTTATTGTCAAAGCGCGCGTGATATCTTCTATTTCTTTAATGGATTAGGGACACGTGACATAATCAATAATTTAGGATTTCAGATGTATATAAGGGAAATATATACCCTAATCCTTGGAAAATCTAAACCCTAGAACTTGCCAAGTGTCATTCATCTATTGAGATGATAGAAGATGCCACATACTTTGACGATAGAGGATCTCAATACCATAATGAACCCCTAGCACCCACTTAGTTATTTAGACTGCCCCCAATGGGAGAGGATGGAGGTTGGACGCAGCCGGCGGTGGTGGCGAGCAACGTCATGGACGCTGCTGTGGAGGACGTACATAGCCGGGTGGATGGGGCGGTGGCGCAGGATGCTCGGGCGTCCGAGTTTCAAACCTAGATGCTTGATTTTTCTTTTTTGTTTTTTTAATTTCCGTCTATTTGTTTAAAAAAATTAAATGGAAAAAATTCTAAACTCAAACGGCTAAATCACATTCGTCCCTATATATACACCTCATTTTCACCTCAATCTCACACCACATTCTTCATTTTACTCTCTAATTTCAAACAATATAATTCTTTCATTTTCAGATCAAATTATCTTTTCAAATAGGGGATCCAATTGATAGAAAATTTGGAGATTGATTCGGCAATTACGACATCAACTACAACGATTTTCAGTTCAAATGGATATTTCATCTAACCAAATGAGTTTATGAAAATTTTTAATTGTCGAGATGAAATACTGTTTAATTGAATCGAAGAATTACAAAGTGTCCAAGCTCAAGACTAGTATTTTTATTTTATTTTATTTCGTGTCGTAAAAATTTAATTTTGAGTTTATGAATTAAAAAAAATAAAGAAAATTAAAGTAAAAAAATGAATAAATTAATAATGAAAAGGAAGGAGAATCCTCGAAGAAGAATCCAAGACTACTAAAGTTCATTTTATGGATGGAAGAAACTGGTCGGAAAAGGGAGGAAAGTCCCGAGATACCATGTTTCTACTGCACTCTTTACGCTTAGAAATGAAAGTCGTCCCCACTCGTCAAATACGAGTCTTTCTTTAAGTCTTTTTGTTTAAAATATACATGGAGGATAAGGATTAGAGATGATAATCAATTATGGTGGGTGCGGATAGTCGAGAGGGTACAATGACTTATGGGTCGAGGTTTTTTGTTTCTTTCTTTTTTAGTACGTCGTTGGCAGTATTCTTTGTTTCCATCCCCACCAGATATATATATATTTGCTCTTAACTGTTATTATTATTTTTTATTTTATTTATTCTTTCTTACAACTATATATTCTGAGGAGGGTTGAGCAAAAAGTAGAGCAACAAGGCATTATCTATATCTATACTAATAGTAGTATATCCATCATTCTATTTTTAGAAAATATAATCTTTTTTTCGTTTGCGAAATGTCCAAAATACCATGTATTCCCCCCAAAATAGAAAATGATGCACAATACAGACTCAGATTCGATTCCTGACTGGTGCATTTATTCTTTTTCTTTTTTAATTTACTTCCGGGCATATTATCATTCTTTGGCTCAATAGCTATTATTTAAACTAACATCTAATTATTATTTTTAATTTACTTAATAATTTTTTTTTCACATTCCAACAAAAACACAATTTATATTAAATTTTCCGTCGCAACCCACGGACACGACGCTAGTTTTATTTACATGTATCATTATCTTTTAATGTTACTTTAAAGCTCCTGAGCTTATGATATGCCTCATTTTCAATTTCAATTTATATGGCTAATTGGCTATGCGTGTACAAAATCTTAGTATAATTTTGGCGCTTTAAATTCTATAAATATTGGATGGTCTAAAAATTCTCTTAAAATGAAAAGAAGGTCCTTTTCCCGCGGAACGTGATGCGGGGATAAAAAACACCTTAATATTTTTTAATTGGCCGAACTCACGAGTCGGCCACCAAATAATAATATCATTATTAACCACACGCCAATATGCTGACGGTGGGAATCGAACTCAGAATTTCTTGTTATGAGATTCTTGATATCATCACATGTTGCCATTAAGCCACAAGGCTCGGATAAAAAAAATAACGTTAATTTAGGTCATTGTCTTGTAACAACCCCATAATGCAAGTTGTGTAATTGTAAACATTGCCTTTTGAATCCTTTTGAATAAAATAATCTTGATTTTCGTAGTTAGAGATAATAAATTTGTCCCGTAGGAGATGCCCTTTCATGTTTCGATGCACACCGGAGTTAATAAAATTCGATAACAGACGTTGTTATTCGAAATTTGAAAAATAAAATTATATATAATATTTTTTAATAACACGAGTTTTTACATCAAAATGTACATAATTTATAAAAAATACCAAAATTTTATATAATAATATTATTTCTCTTTGATGGGGCGAGCTTAAGTCACCCTGTCCGTTGGTTCCGCCATTGGATGCACATGCTAATATTCTTCATTGAAGCTTTTTTCTAGTGGGAAATGGGAAAAAAAACTGGTTATTTGGTTACGTGTACTTCCAATAAATAAATATAATTGAAGTATATGGGTGTGACGACAATTTACCACCGCTACAATCAGTATTTTAGAAATTGGACCGGCCGATTGGATCAGTTTGTGCCTTGTCCCGTCCGATTCGCATGTAAAAACCGTCAGAAAATAAATCGATGTGAGTAGTGCGAACCGGCCATTGGACCAGTCGGGCTGGCAAACTGGACCGGCAAACCGGCCGGTTCATAACTTTTTTATTATTTTTTCTAAGATTGTTTTTTCACGCAACACTTCTCCAAGTTGAAAATAAAAGTAAATGAGAGTGAAATAGATTATTTATGAATATCATTTATTTATGTTTAAGATATTTGAAGTTTAAACTTATTTATAAATTTATAGACTTATTTGACATGTATTGTTAGTAAAATTTAAGAAGGATCGGAACTGATAGCATGATTCACATAGACAATATTTAAGGAAACACAACAACAACAGATCATAAGACATGCTTAGTACCAAAACCCTAATCAAACAGAACCCCCAACAAAATGCACCAAACATAGGAGTCGAGAGCAGATAGTCCAAACCCTAGCATCTATTGAAGTTTGGACTCATATATCCCTGGACTTCATTGAAGGTTTGCTACATTCTGCAGGTAAGTATCATTCTGGTTATTGTGGATAGACTTACAAAATATGCCCACTTTATTGCTTTATCACATCCATTTACTGTTGAGGCGGTGGCTAAAATTTTCTTGGATACTGTTTTTAAGTTACATGGAGCTCCTATTTCTATGGTTTCGGATACGGATAAGGTGTTCACTAGTGCTTTTTGGAGGACATTGTTTAAACTTATGGGGACTTCACGGTTATTTTTCTCGGCCTATCACTCCCAAACCGATGGCCAAACCGAAAGGTTAAACCAATGTTTGGAAAATTACCTTCGTTGTATGGTAAGTGACAATCCTAAGGTCTGGTCTAAGTGGCTTTCCCTAGCTGAGTATTGGTATAATACTAGCTACCATTCTAGTCTTAAAAGGACCCCATTTCAAGCCCTATATGGATATCCTCCTTCTCAGTAGATTCCTATTTAGGGCCATCTACTGATGAAGCTTCCACCTTTTTTGGTCATCGTCAAGACTTTTTACAAAAACTTCGAGAGAATCTACATCAAGCTCAAGCGAGAATGGAGTTTTTTGTTGACAAGAAAAGAGTGGAAAAGGAATATGCTATTGGAGATTTTGTTTTTGTTAAACGACAGCCCTACCGTCAGTCTGCAGTCGTTTTGAGAAGAAATTTGAAACTATCTTCTAAATACTTTGGTCCCTGCCTTGCTCCCGAGTTTAAAAAATGAAGGAAAAGAAAGGAAAAGGAAGGAAATCAAAAATGATTTCCTTCAGTGACTTGCTCCCGAGTTTTTTTACGAAGGAAAGGGAATGAAATTTTTTAGTGATTTCCCTCGTTTGCATTCTGCTATCTTTTGGGAGGAAACGAGAGGAAAAGTGAGGAAAGAAACGCGCAGCAGTGTAATTTTCTTATTTTTTTCCTTTCATTTCCTTCAAAACTCGGGAGCATGAGAAGAGAAATTATGGTGTTTCCTCTCTTTTCCTTCTTAACTCGGGAGCATATACGAGGAATATTTATTTTCTTCCCTTCCCTTTCCTTCCCTTCCCTTTCCTTTCTTTTCCTACCCTTTCTCTTCATTAAAAACTCGGGAGCAGGGCCTATAAGATTTTGGAGAGGGTTGGCAAGGTTGCTTACAAATTGGATTTACCTGACTCATCAGAGGTTCACCCAATTTTTCATGTATCCAAATTAAAGAAATTTATGGGTGAGGGTGTTATACCTGCTCCTGAATTTCCTGAAGTCGATGAAGCTGGCTTGTTCAAGGTTGAGCCGTTTCAGATCCTTGATCGTCGTACCATTACCAGAGAAGGGGTGTCCGTGTTGCAATGGAAGGTGGTCTGGTCTCCGATGTTCACCGATCTTAGTTCTTGGGAAGATTCGTCCTTTCTGCGGAAAAGCTTCAAACTTGCAGATCCTTGGGGACAAGGATCTCTTTCCGCCGGAGGTATTGTGATAAGGGTATAGTCGAACAACCCTTATCTTGTCTCTGTGCGTAGCGTTTGCTAAAAGATATTTAATGCAAAGGATTTGTAGCAGAGAGGAGACGTGAGTTTGAGAATAGCAATATCGTGATGTTGTGCAAGGTGTTTAATGAAATTATGTGATGGAAGGGAATTCGCAGCAATTGTTCAACAACAATACTCAAAGAATATACTGCTTGAAAATATTGAAACGGCTTGTTTGAGAAATAAGTGTTTTCTACTTAATTCTCCATTGACTCAATCTAATGGAATTCTATAATTTATAGAATTCCTCCTGCTTGATTCGGACGTACGACCCGGGAAAGAATCAAGAAGAAAACCCGAGAAGATAGACTCAAATCTAAACTACCTAAAATTATAATTCAATAAAAGGAAAATAACATTATCTAATCTAAACAATAATATCTTTAATAAGAGACATATCTCTAAACCTACTAGATTGTGTTCACACGCAACTGGGCCAGACGATGGACTCCACGTGTGCATGAGCTTGAGTGGACAAGAGGCCCGTATCAGAGGCTGCCATGCTTGACTTCGAAGAGTCCCTACCTCCTCCAACTACAACGTCGTGCATGCATGGGTGTGTCTCTAGCCCGATGCTACTGGACTCGTCACGCACCGATCAAGTGGGCCGCGCTGGATTGGATCGTGCTGCTAACTCCTTGGTCCAAGCCCAGCTGATCTCCAAGTCGGGGCTGGGTTCCGCCCCTTCTGTTCAGGTGGGCCAGATCAACTTGGGTATTGATGCTCATCCTTCAACCCAAGCCCAGCTGGTTGCCTCTCCAAACACGATGAGTCCTAATACTCTGTCGACCCCAGCCCAACTCACCAATACGCTTACCCAGTCCATTAATAACACCACTCCTAATCCTTCCCCAACTCACCGCATACTGAAGCCCAAAGCTAAACCAAATAAAAAACCCTAGGCTAATTCTATTCATAACCCCCATATTACTAATCATAGCCCCTTTATTTAAAATTAAAATTAAAACAAATCCCTCTGTACTATTCTATCCTTTACCCCAAATAATAATTAAATAAATAGATAATCACACGGCACAACCATAACCATGTCTTTAGCCCCTTTTTCTTCTTTTTTTTTTCTTCTCATAGCCCCCATTTTAAAATGTCGTAGCAATTGATTTGTCGAAATTGAGAAGAAGATATTCAGAAAAATAGCTTCAGACTTTAAAGAATTTGACATGTCTATGCAATGAGTATGAACCTTAAATATGAATGATACATCATACATCAATGCTAATGAGTATGAATCCCTTTCTCATTGTACAGCCGTCGCGATGCTCTCGGACACCACTGCCAACTCGTCATCGCCTCTCAGCAGCCCATGCACCGACTCTGCCTTCACAAACGCGAGGCAGTTGTCGAAGTACGCCGCCGGTAGCGGCCGCTTTAGCCGCCCGCGGTAGTCCGTCGCGGTCTCCTCCTCCACCCTCGCGAGGCATACCCAGACAAATGCGCAGACGGTGGCGAACGTCGTCGCTCGTAGCTCTGGCTGGCTCTTCTGCAGGTGGCGTTTCAGATTATGCACGTCGTCGCCGGTGAGAACAAAGGTGGTGCAATGCTTGTTTAAAGGGAACAGAACCAGCGACAACTCGACCACGTGATGGACTTTAGAGCGGTGGACTGGGCGGAAGTAGAGCCACGTGATGTCGAAGTGGAGGAGGGGGTGAGCTATGCCGTGGATCCCGACGGTGGTTGGATGGTGTAGCGCTCCAACACAAAATAAGGTGGGTGGAGGGCCATGGATGTTCTTTTGAATTTTAACAAATAAACTGCTACGATATTTTTTAAAATGGGGGTTACAGCAAGAACAAAGGGGCTATACACGTGGTTATACGTTGTGCCCGTGAAGTTATTTGTTTATTCAATTAATATTTAGGGGTTTAAAGGGTAGGATAGTATAATTAAATTTGTTTTAATATTTTATTTTTATTAGCTGGCTATGATTAGTAATATGGGGGCTATGAATAGAATTACCAAAAACCCTATACTAAACCAAATAATTCCCAGCCCAAGATCTCGTCAAACTTTGATGCACCTCAACCCAAAAATTCGACCATCCTTACTCGGTCCAAGATAAAAAAATATTTCACCACTCCCACAATCCAATACCGAGCAGCCTCATCCCAACGACCCACCGATCTTGGACACGCTGATCGACACCACTACTGTCCATCATAGTTCGTCTAGCCCACAACCAGAAATTACCTCGGCCCAGAACACGGTTAATCATCCTTCGGCTTTTCCTAACCCGGAGCTTGGCACGATTATTCCCCTGACCGATGTCCTCAAGAAGGAGAACGCCGATTCCATTCAGCATGGGGATGCTGTCACCTCCATTGACACTCCCATGCACGATCATGAGCAACAGGATGCCTCTGAATTCCCAGTGCTGCCTTCGACAGCTTCGGAACCCGCTTCGGTGTCTTTAGCGGTGCATGGAAGCGTGGATAAGGAAGTTCGGCTCTTGAGGGGTGAAAGTAGTAAAGAAGGACATGGGGTGACTAAGAATGCATGGTTTGACAAGCCACGAACAACAGCTAATGTGGTGCGTGATGGATCCTCTATCACGGGACCACATCTTTTTCGGAGGGACAAGGTGGAGCCGAGGGGACAGAGGAGTACTGTGGAAGGTCAGCCACTTATCTCCTTTTCGACTGACGATACTACCTTTCTTGAAGGTCGCCATGGACATGCTGTGGTCGGAAAGTTCTCGCAATCAATCCCGACTCCTCACCAAATTCAGAAGTCACTCGGTAACATCAAGTTCTTTGGTGCATTTACTTGGAAATTTTTGAATGCTAAGCATGTTTTAATTGAGTTATCTGATTTAGCTGACTATGTGAAATTGTTAAGTGGTCCTGATGTGTCATCTCTGTGGCATATTGAGCATCATCCCATGCGTGTCTTTAAACGGACACCGTGCTTTGATCTTTTTTCGAGAGTCCTATCGTGCCTATATGGTGAAATTTACCTAGTTTACCTGTGCATTTATTTGAAAAGTCTGATTTACTTGGTATTGGTAGTCTTTTTGGAGTACCTGTGCAGGCTGATCGGGCTACGATTACGAGATCACGAGTTTCTTATGCTTGTATTCGTGTTGAGATTGACATCTCGACTCATCCACCAGAGCAGTTCACTTTAGAGATTGCAGGGCAGACTAGGGTTCAGAGAGTCTTCTGGGATAGAATTATGAAGTATTGTGCTGATTGCAAACACGTGGGACGTTCTGCTGAGAGTTGTTATGTTATGGGAAGCATCCGAAGCCAGCTAGGAAGAACTTCAATGACAGGAAAACAGAGAAGGCCGGAGGGGCCAGACAGTCGGATAGTGCTGGACAGCAGCAAAACAAGATAGCTGCGAATGACAAGGGGAAGAATGTGATAGATTTAGATGTGTTGCCTTCGACGCATGTTGAGACAGATGGGGAGGGATTTCAGGTTTAGAGAATGAAGAAAAAGCGCCATCAAAGAAAGAAGAAGAGCAGGTCGAGAGTTAGAGGAGAGGATGGGCGCTCGACGGCTTATGAGGGGGAGAGTTCTAGTGGTGAAGAGGGTAGTCGTGTTTCTGCGGGAAATACGTATGGGGGCTTGCGCACGCGGGGCGGACGCAAACAACGGGCTGGTTCTGGGGGTGAGGGAGAAGGTGGTGTGAGGAGCAGGGCAGGGAAGGAGATTCTAGGAACGAGAGAGTACGGGCAGGTGGGAGGATGAGCGGGGTGAGAGTTC
This sequence comes from Monarda citriodora, assembly GCA_028566335.1. Taxonomy (NCBI): domain Eukaryota; kingdom Viridiplantae; phylum Streptophyta; class Magnoliopsida; order Lamiales; family Lamiaceae; genus Monarda; species Monarda citriodora. Next base: position 7,559 of record JAOWBJ010173019.1, on the reverse strand, counting down.
AGGATAGAGGACGTGCGAGGTCTCATTCCTCGGTAATCAAGGGAGTGACACCAGAGGGTGTGGAGATCATGCGCCGAGGCCATCTTGAGCATCGGGCAGCGATGAAGGCACTTGATGAGGCTCATACCGCCTCCAAGAATGCATTCGAGGTGCTCGCACGGGAAGAGGATGCTGCGGATGATCTACTTGATGAGGAGGACATTGTTCCTATACTGGAGGATTTAGTTTCTCAAGCTCGTCAGCATGATACGGTTTCACCTCCTCAGGGGTTGATTTTAGGAGATGATATGGGTGCCTCAAAGAAGACTCGTCTTTCTGAGCCTTCTTCTTCAATGGTTCCCCATGTCTAGTTGCTTCATGTTTTGGAATGCTCAGGGCGTCGCTAATTCCAGGACGCAGGGCACCCTTAAAAACATGATTAACATGCATCACCTCTCTTTCGTTGCTGTGATTGAACCACAAACAGATCCGAATCCTGATTTGATTGGCGTTTCGGGCTTCGGTTCAAGTGCAACAATGTGAATGAGAGGATTTGGATTTTTGCGGACAAGGATTACAGAGTTGAAACTCTTGAGGACTCTGAGCGGGTGCTGCATGTCCGAATTGAGGCGGCTGTTTTTCCTGTTCCACTCTTTATCATTGTGGTGTACGGGAAATGCAGTCGGGCAGAGAGGTATGTCTTATGGGATCGGCTCCGTTAGTTGGCTATGGAGACGGAGGGACACCCGTGGATGGTTGGGAGAGACTTCAATGTCTTCCTCACAGAGGAGGAGAGGCAGAGTAGCACTGTTGATCGTCATCGGGAGATGATGGATTTTGCTGATGCTATTGCTGACTGCCAGTTGGTTGACCCGGGGTTTGACGGTTCTGCGTTCACCTGGTCTCGTGCTGGCCTTCTTCAGAGGTTGGATCATGTGCTCATAGGGGAGATATGGACTTCCGTGTTCCCTATCACCAGAGTTACGCACCTGCCTCGTATCAGTTCAGATCATAGTCCGTTGTTGGTCAAATGTCAATTTTATGTGCAGCTTCCAAGACCTTCTTTCAAGTTCCAGAATATGTGGGCCAGACATCATGAGTTTCAGGCAAAGGTTGCTCGTGTTTGGACAGCAGATACGGGATTTCAGGGGATGGTCAACCTTCAGCTCAACCTCACCAGAATGAAGACTCCGCTTCGTGTTTGGAACAGAGGTGTTCGAGAATGTGATCGATCGGCTAAGAACCGCTGAGGATGCGGTGGCCGCTGCTCAGGTGGCCTTTGATTCGGATCCCTCTGAGTTCCACCGTTCCGAGCTGAATAGGTGCACTGCTGAGTATGTCTTGTGTATTCAGATCGAGGAAGATTTCTGGAAACAGAAGGCTGTTGTGTGTTGCGTTACTGAAGGAGAGAGGAATACAAAATTTTTTCAGGGCTGGGTGAAGCATAAAAGGGTCAAGTCCCGCATTCATTCCATTCAGGATGGGGACATGACTCTTATGGCGGAGGAGGACATTCGGTCTTCTACTGCAGGCTTCTTTCAGCGCCTCTTGACTTCGGATATCGAGGCCCTTCATCAACCGAATGTGGATTTGCTTCAGAGGCTTCCGGATTCTGTGGATCTTGATCAGCTTTGTGCAGCTCCAAAGGAGAGCGAGGTTCGAGCTGCTGTCTTTGGGATCTGTGGAGATAGTGTCTCTGGTCCTGATGACTTCACTAGCCTTTTCTTCCAGAAGTGTTGGGAGGTTGTCGGTCCAGGCATGGTCAGCACTGTAATGGATTTCTTTTCGGGGTCACATATGCTGAGGGGCTTCACTGCTACAACCATTGTTCTTCTTCCCAAGAAGGATAATCCGGTGACTTGGGCTGATTATTATCCTATCAGCCTGTGCAATGTGACGAACAAGATCATCTCCAAGATCTTGATTTCCCGATTGGCGCCTCTGCTCCCTCTTGTGGTGGCACCAAATCAGAGTGGTTTCGTGCTGGGCAGATTGCTGAGCGACAATGTCTTGCTTGCTTAGGAGATGGTGCATGACATTGCACGGGACCTGGTTTCGCCGAATCTAGCCCTCAAGCTGGATATGGCGAAGGCCTATGATAAGGTTCAGAGGCCCTTTCTTCTGAATGTCCTTGGAGCGATGAGGTTTCCACCTGCTTGGTTGAGCAAGATTGAGAGGTGTATTTCTGATTGCTGGTTCTCTGTTTTGGTGAATGGGGCGCCAACCGGCTTCTTCAGGTCGACTCGTGGGCTGCGACAGGGAGATCCGTTATCTCCGTCTCTGTTTGTCCTAGCTGCTGATTACCTATCGAGGTATCTTGATAGGCTGATTGTGGGAGATAGGGACACGCAATATAGGTATGCAAATAAGGCTCCTACGGTCTCGCATCTTTCGTATGTTGATGATATCTTGATCTTCACACAGGTTCAGAGGTCCTCGATTCGCCGCCTGGTTGAGTGCCTCATGCACTATTCGGCTGTGTCTGGGCAACTTGTCAATAATGCAAAGAGTCAGTTCTTCGTCAGTGAAAAGTATGCCAGTTTTCTTCCGATGATTCAGGAGGAGAATGGCTACAGCAGGGGATCCTTTCTGTTTACCTACTTGGGGGTTCTGATCTATAAGGTGTATAGGCGCGCTGACCATCTTCTTCCTATCAGACAGCGGATGATGAATAGGATCCACAGCTGGTCCCATCGCCATCTATCTTTTGGTGGGAGGTTGGCGCTGATCAAAAGTACCATAGCCACGATCCCACTACATATCTTCCAACTAATGGAGCCGCTGAAGGGCATTCTACGTCAGTTGGAGCAGTTTATGACGTGCTACTTTTGGGGCTCCACTGCCGAGCAGAAGAAGAGACATTGGATTAGTCGGCGTCAGATTTGTCATCTGGTTGAGGAAGGTGGTCTGGGGATTAGGAGCTTTGAGGAGATGGTCACGGCTTTCAGTTACAAACTCTGGTGGCGACTCCTTGCCCGGGACTCTCTCTGGGCCCGATTCACTGGAAGGAAGTACTGTACTGGTTTGTGTGACATTTATAGTATTTCTTACACTAAGCATGATAGTCCTATTTGGCGTCGTTTGACGTGTATCTGGCCTTATGTCCCACTATGTGCGTTGGTCTGTTGGTAAGGGGGAGTTTAGTTTTTGGGATGACGTATGGTTTGGGGATCGTACCCTCAGATCGTATTGTCCGCCCAGAGATGGCTTTCATCATGCTTGCGTTAAAGATTTCTTACATAATGATACATGGGATTTAACTAGATTGCATGATTTGCATTTCTTGTATGATCTGCCTATACATGTTATTGATGCTCTGAGTGAGGTTCCGGTTGAGGTGGATAGTTGGGATACGAGGCGTTGGGCGCTGACTCGCCACGGTGAGTTCTCGGTGACCTATGCTTGGGAGCATGTGCGTCACAAGCTGCCTCGTCACCCTCTGTTCGCTCAGATTTGGCAGGATTGCATCACTCCGACAGTTTCTGTGTTCCTTTGGCTGCTGCTCCGTGACCGGATTCCCATCGATGAAAAGGTACAGTCCTTCATTCGCGTCTCCCTTGGGTCTAGATGTCTCTATTGTCAGTCCTCTCCTTCTATTGAGTCTGTCCAGCATCTTTTCCTTTTGAGTCCGACGACAAGGGAGATATGGGAGTATTTCGCAGGTTGGTTTCCTTCTCTGCACACACCTTTGCACATGAGCACGTCCATTGCTCTTAGACTAGGTCACTGGTGGCGAGCCTTTCACAAGGCTCTCACATCTCATATTAGTTTCTTAGTGCCTTGTTTTATCTTGTGGTTCTTGTGGACGGAAAGGAACAGCTATAAACACCGCAGCATTCCTTTCCGAGCTGCTCACGTGATAATGCAGGTGATTCATTAGCTGCGTGTCCTCTTCATGGCTGGGAAGCTTACTTCCAAGCACTGGCGAGGATGTACTCCTACGGTGGACTCCATGCCACCGTCTTTCCTGCCTCCGCGGGTCCAATAATTGTCCTTAATATCGTGGCGTCCGCCTGACGTTGGATGGATCAAGCTCAACACCGATGGGTCTTACACGCTTTCTGAGGACGGGGTTTCCCCGGCTTTAGCGGGCAGTGGGGGTGTTATCCGTGGTCCAGATGGCGGCATTCTAGCTGCCTTCTGTACTCCTCTCACAGGTAGTTCGAGCTTTGAAGCGGAGCTCCTCGCTCTTCTTCAGGGTTTGACTTTGGCTGCGGATTTTGCCTCCCGGATCTGGATCGAGCTTGATTCTGCTGTTGTTCTTGCTGTTCTATCATCGGGGCACCTTGGGGCTGCGGATATGCGCCATACCATGGCGCGCATTCGGGTCCTGCTCCGACCGCTGGAGTTTCGGTTCTCCCACATCTTCCGTGAGGGGAACCGTGTTGCTGATTACTTAGCTGGTAGGGGGCTCAGACCCATGCCTTGGAGGTCTTTGACTCTTCTACGGTGCCTCTTCGCGCCCTTTCTCTTGCTCGGATGGACCAGTTGGGCTACCCCAATTGGCATTTCAGATATTGGGATGGCTGAGCTGCACACTGCACCGACTTTCCCCGCCCTTTCCTGTGACATGGTTAGTCTTGTACGCATTTGCTGTTTGCTCATTGGTGAGACTGTTGACTTTATCTTCTGTGTTCTTGTTTGGGTGCAAACAGGGGGATGTGTTGCGCAGTTCATCATCTCTCCCCGCATTGGGTTTTGTTTGTACCGTGATTTCGGTTTTAGTACGGATCGGGAGATGGGTTTGCACACTGCACCATCTCTCCCCACTCTGGGTTTGATCCGTGCTTGTATTTTTCTGACACGCCCCGGTTTGTGGGTTTGGTCAGATGCACTGTTGCTGGCTGGGTGTGCCATAGGTACTTTCAGTCTTGTCATGGTAGTTATAGATTGTGTTATCTGGTTCGCGTTTTTCCTGACACTGCCCAGTTTGTGGGTTTGGTCAGGTCCCCTTGAGTTAGCCGGATGTGCCATAGGTGCATTTGGTAATGGGGGAGTTGATATAGTTTGTTTGGTTAGAGTTTTTGATCAGTGGACACGACCCGGTATGTGGGTTCGGTCGTGAGTTATTTCTTGTTCTGTTTGGTCTGTTCCACTTTTGGGCGCAGCTTGTGTATAAAACTATTCATTTTATAGTTGATATCTATGGGTTGGGGGTCTGCCTAACCCCCGCCCTCAGGGGCGTTTCGAGCAACAAAAAAAAAAGAGATGGAGATGGAGCCTAAATGGAGAGGGGAGAGGTAGAGAGACAATTTTTGTAAGGTTTAAACTCAAAATGTGAGTAAATGGGACATTTTTTTAGAATGAGGGGGTGGGTGGTTACTGGTAGTGGGGGGTTGGGAGGGTATTTCTGGAACAAAATAGAATTATTGGCTAAAATTTTAGTTTCTATATTTATGGGCCAACTATTATTAAGTATTGGGCTACTATGCCAAAATAATTTTTGCCCCAAATAATGACACTAATTAAAAATAAATTATATATAATATATCCATATGATGACACTTGATGAATTGTTTTTATTTGGTTCTCAAGATAAGGGTTTGACTCCCCCTCATCTCCAAATTTTTTTAAATTATATTTGTTAGTTTATTCATTTTATCTACATTACTATATAATGATTATCTCTTTTCTTAAGAAATAGAAAGTGTTATAAAATAATTATATACAAAGTTATCAAATTGTCCTCCACCCCAAAATATAAATTATAACTGCCTCAATCTCATTAAATTAGTCTCACTTTTCATTTTACTCTATCTCACTTATTAGACCCCTTTCCTAAAATAGCAAAGAATATACGGCTACAATTAACTCTTCCTCCTTATAATTAATTATAACCACACATCTCACTTTCATTGGTTTACGTGCAAATCCCAAAGGGGACTAATATAATAAGATGGAGGTAGTAAAAAATAGTAGTACCAATTATTTTCTCATCTCATACTATAAGTTACCCAAACCCTAAATCCTAAACCTTAAACCCTTCCCCATGTCTAGTAGCTTCATGTTTTGGAATGCCCAGGGCGTTGCTAACGCTAGGACGCAGGGTACGTTAAAAAACATGATTAATATGCATTACCTCTCATTCATTGCTGTTATTGAGCCTCAGACGGATCCGAACCCTGATTTCTTTGATCGGCGGTTTAGCCTTCGGTTTAAGTGCAGTAACTTGTATGGGAGGATCTGGATTTTGCGCACCGGGATTACAGGGTTGAGGTCCTTGAGGACTCTGAGCATGTGCTGCATGTCCGGGTTGAGGCGGCTATATTTCCTGTACCTCTCTTTATCACTGTAGTGTACGGGAAATGTAGTCAGGAGGAGAGATATGTTCTGTGGGATCAGCTCCGTCAGCTTGCTCTGGAGAAGGAGGGGTGCCCGTGGATGGTGGGGGGAGACTTTAACGTCTTCCTCATGGAGGAGGAGAGACAGGGTAGCACGGTGGATCGTCATCGCGAGATGATGGATTTCGCTGATGCTATCGCTGATTGTTAGTTGGTTGATCCGGGGTTTGATGGTTCGATCTTCACTTGGTCGCGTGCTGGTCTTCTTCAGAGACTAGATCGCGTGCTTATTGGGGAGTTCTGGACGTCTGTGTTTCCTGTCACCAGAGTCACGCACCTGCCTCGCATCAGCTCCGATCACAGTCCGCTCTTGGTCAGATGTTAGTTTTCTGTGCAGATTCCGAGGCCGTCTTTCAGGTTTCAGAACATGTGGGTCAGGCATCATGGGTTTCAGTCAGAGGTCGCTCGTGTCTGGTCAGCAGACACGGGTTTTCAGGGGATGATCAACCTTCAGCTGAAGCTCGCTAGAATGAAGTCTGCGCTCCGTGCTTGGAACAGGGAAGTCTTCAGGAATGTGTTTGATCGCCTCAGGGCCGCTGAGGAGAGTGTGGCTACGGATCAGGCTGCTTTTGATTCGGATCCCTCTGAGTCACATCGAGCTGAGCTGAGTCGGTGTACTGCTGAGTATATCCTGCGCACCCGGATTGAGGAAGACTTCTGGAAACAGAAGGCTGCTGTTCGGTGGGCGTCTGAGGGAGAGAGGAACACGAAGTTCTTTCAGGGTTGGGTGAAGCAGAAGAGGGTCAAATCCCGCATACATTCCATTGGGGATGGGGATCGGATTCTTACGGCGGAAGAAGACATCAGGTCTTCTGTTGCTGGCTTCTTTCAGCGTCTGTTGACTTCGGACATTGAGGAGCTTCATCAGCCGGATTTGGAGTTGCTTCAGAGTCTGCCGAATTCTGTGGATCGTGATCAGCTTTGTGCAGCACCTGAGGCGAGTGAGGTTCGTGCTGCAGTGTTTGGGATTTGCGGTGACAGTGTGTCTGATCCCGATGGTTTCACTAGCCTCTTCTTTGAGAGATGCTAGGAGATTGTCGGACCGGATGTTGTGGCCACCGTTTGGGACTTCTTTGCTGGGTCACATATGCCGAGAGGCTTTACTGCCACCACTATTGTCCTTCTCCCCAAGAAGGATAATCCGGTGACTTGGGCTGACTACCGTCCTATCAGCCTGTGCAATGTGACCAACAAGATCATCTCGAAGATCTTGACTTCCAGACTGGCGCCTCTACTCCC